>JAEANM010012756.1:0-14675 GCA_017656035.1 Myanophis thanlyinensis | reverse complement strand
TATTCTCTTCTATTCTATTCTATTCTAGTCTATTCTATTCTTGGTTTAAGGGATTTGTTTCTGCTTTCAGTCTAGGCTGCAGATTCTTCTTTGCTACTATGGAGAATGAAGCAACTGACTTAAGTAGAGATGGCAGGAGATGACAGACAAGAAGCTATTGGGTAAATATTTGTGTTACATTTCCTGAAATAGCCTGTTCCTCCAGGTGCAATTATTGGACATTAATAATCAATCATGTTCTAGATGATGAGTGACAATTTCCATCACAGGTTCCAACATGAGATAAGTTAATGACATCATTGTGAAGCATCAGGAAATGTCATTCCTGCCCTTGCATTTGCAGGGTGAAATTTTAACTTCCACTAGGAAACAGGGGTTTGACCAGAGTTCCTGGAAAATTTACTCCAAAGCTTTCAGTTTAATCATAATTCTTTCTCTACATTGCCCAAGGATCACATCTTATGAAAAGAGTAAAGAGGAAGTGAGAGATATTTATTTTCAGAATCATGATTGTGTTGTGATAGATGCTTATAAAGTTGTTCATTTTTTCCATTTGTTCCACATAGCCATTATGAAAGAAGGTCCTGATCGGGACAACTTACACAGAACATGGTGAAGGATAATGTGATATTATAGATAGACCACAAATTCCTGGCCATAATTTTGTTGCTTTTTTGTTTTTGGGAGTTCCTGAAATAATAACAGCATGATTCAATTCCCAAAAATATTTTGGAATTCATTTTACACTGTACTGCTTATTTTTTATCCAGCAAATGGCTGGACTGACCACAATTTCTTAGGTTAGCAGATTCTAACAGCCGCAGCTGACATTTCTCTTCTGATTTTGTTCAAAAGGCAGAACTAAGGACCTTCAGGCTTAATCCTTCCCCCCTTCCCAGTTCGATATCTAAGGCTGCTGGTTGGGTACTCCCATGGAATCTACTCTTGGAAGTAGAGCACCATCTATACAAATTCCATTACAAGTGATCATATCTACAGTATTTAGCCAATACCCTGCAACTCAGAATAATTAATGTTCTCCACAGTTATTCTATTATTGATCTAATTTCATGAACCCAGGCAAATATTTACAGCTAATTATCTTCCCTATATTCTGGGCTGTGTAAAGTGGGAGGAACAAAAATAGAACACTATTATTTGTTTTTTTTCCTCTTGGTTGCAGTTTACTCAGTCATGACAAATTCTAATGCTAGGGTGCACTTCAGGGTTTATCATATATAATAGCAAGCTTTGCTTGGCCACTTCCCTTTCCCATGAATATGTCTTCTATACCTGAATGGTAAATGCTGACAAGCAAAAATTAATTCAGAAGTATAGATTTTTTTAAAAAAAAAATAGGCTGCTATTTGCATATGTACTTAAACACAAAAATATAGTGAGATCTTTAAATAATAACAATGATGTTCCAGAGAATAAAAAAAATCTGAGCAAAGTATTTTAACTAGATGAAATATCTTTATGTGAGAACACAGATATCAATTATTGGGAACATAAGGATATGTGGAAACTCAATTTGTGCCACTGCCACATCTATGCACTAATTGTTCTGTTCCATTTGTTTCCTGGAAAATCCATTTCCAGAAATATATTGAAAAATGTTGAGTTGCTCTCATGTAGATATTTTATTATCCCAATCTGTGCATTTTTCTAGTATAAATTATGTCATTATGCATTTGTGCCAAAGCAAGAGCCATGGTGGTGCAGTGGCTAGATGTAGTACTGCAGGCTATTTCTGCTGACTTCCAGTAGTTTGGCAGTTCAATTCTTACCAGCTCAAGTTTGACTCAGCTTCCATTCTTCTGAAGTTGGTAAAACGAGGATCCAGATTGTTGGGGGCAATATGCTGCCTTTGTAAAGCTGCTCTGTAAAGCACTGTGAAGCACTATATAAGTCTATGTGCTATTGCTATATACAACTCAGTCCAAGAATGCATGTTTGGAATGCATTGTTCAGAAACATATTGATTTTACATATTGGTCAACTTGTTGTTTTTTGAACCAAGAACAATGCCTGGCTGCAAACTCTACTCACTGTTGCCATCTGTTTGGTTGAAGAGTCCATTGTGTTGGATCATGGACTTTGAAAGATAAAAAGTCAATAAGGTGTGATTGGATGTGTATCACTTTGATTATATCATGTGAAATATTTCTAATTAGTGTTTAACAATAAATATTATCTACATGAACCATTATTATCATTATTCAATATAAAACTGTTCTAGCCTCCCATTCCTATGGGCAGCTTACAAATATATGAAAACAAAAAATGAAAACATTTAATATTTCTCCCTCCCCCCACCTCTCTCTCTTTCTCCTCTGCTGTCATTTTGGAAGGCTAAAGCAAGCCATCACGAGATGTTTGCATTTCTTTTATGTACAAATGTTTGTCCAAGGCCAATCATTGAATAATTCTGACAGTTTTCTTCTACCGTATATTTTGATACAGAAAAACTCAGCCACCTTTGCTGGGACTCAAGGATGCCACTTATTCTACATTTTAAGTGGACTAAACCTATCAGAGAAACTCCTGACAGTGACATCAGTTACTGCAAGATTCTGAATGTCTCTGCTGTCCCAATTTCAGACTCTTTTTTCTTCAAAATATTATTAATACTCACTATCAGCATCACACTTACAAAATCCCAAGGGTGGCTGAAAATAGAAAAATGTTCCCTCTTAACAGTATCGCAGAGAATCACAACTGAGCCAAAGAGATTTTCTGGTGGAGATGAGAGGATTGGAAATAGAGTCCATAGGAAAATGCAAGAGAAAATACTGACAAATAGCCCACATCAGCTTTTTTTTGCCCATAGAAGTAATTTAAATGGCTCAATATAAGACTTATGCTCTCTTTTACTTTTATATCTATAATTCTGTTCCTACGATGTGAGGAATAGATGTTCCTTGTAATTCAAACTTAACAGCTAACTGAAGTTAAGTACATTGCCTGCAATTCTGAGTTTCTTTTGACATTTGTGTCCAACTCATTGGGTATTTGTGAAAAAAAGATAAAGGATTTGACAGTTTCAGCCACATTAAATAGTTTCATCAAACTCAGTGAGACTTATCTCTGAATATACCTCCAAATGCATGCTTATTTAGCTTCTAATGAAGTGAATGGTTACTTTAAAGTAAACCCAAGTCAGGTTCCACATACATGTATAAAATTGGACTGTTAAGTCTCCTCTTGAACATACACATTTAATTTGGGAATTCACACAGTAATGTCATAAATGTTTGTATTTTGGTCTTTTGTCATTTTGCCTGCTGCTAGTGATCAAATCTCATGTCCCCAAGGTTTTTGCCCAATGAGAGAAAAATTGGCTTAGGCAGCTTGTGCAAACATTAACTAACAACTCTGTTACATAAATATTGCACAGAATAATTTCGAAAGATACCTTTGTTGCATTTACAGAACTCATTGGTATGCAAAATTATTTTTAAACTACAGGCTTGATTTATCTGCCTTCCCAATCTGTGCTTAATTTATAAAAGGAACTAATGTGGGATCAGACTGAAATGTCTCTCCTATTTTCCAAGTTGAAATTTCATAATGAAGAAGAGAACTATACCTGCGTTGGAATATCAACTATCTGTATTTCTTAAGACTAATTTTGCACTTATTTTAGTGTAATAGTGAATTCTGCTATTAACTCTCTTAAAAACAACATTGCTAATATTTTTAAAATGAACACAGTGTTGGGCATTGGAAAAAGGAGATAGCATTAAGTGAAGTCAAAATGAATCCTGCCACTAGTAAAGCTTTCTCTCTTTACTATATGAAGATCTGACAAAATGACTGTGCCTTCCACCCTGTCTGCATTTTCTTCATTGGTAAATACATACCTGGGGAAACCCCAAGAGCTGGTCTCAAAACTGATACTTTCCCATCATGTTTACTGCAAAAATTAGCATCAGCCACTGTAACTAACTTTGCTGGATAGCCTTAGTTTCCATGAAATGGTTTTATTTCATGTTTAAACCATCCCTTGTCCTGTCAAAGGATGGCTTGCATGAAGTAGATTCAACACATAGAGTAGCATCTTCCCCTCTCCGAGTCACATTGTGATGTCTGCATTTACAATGTAATTTTCTATAGCAGAGAGATTGCAGAAACACAAAAGCTTCCATATGAACTAGAACTTTAATCACACATCTTTAAGTATGTAATTATGGTTTGGTACATTCATGCAATGGCAAAGTTCTTCTAAGTAAAGCTCATCCTACAAGAGGCATTGAATAAAGACAATGTGTAGATATGTGTGTATAACACTGCATATGCATGCTCATTCACCCCTAATTGGCAGTAAAATGTATTGGCACATATATGTGCTCAATCATTATCTTTGACCTCCCTAATTTCTGGAGCTGTGTGATGCATTCTTATATACAAGTCTCTTTTTATTTGATTCATTTTGCTTAAAAGTAATTTTTAGATAGACAAAATGTTATTGAGCAGCATGGAGCAGGCTTCAATTTATACATCTCACTTACCTTGGTTGATATTGAAGAGACTGTGATTATAATCTCTGTTTCTAATATGATGTTGATTAAATCATAGTTTTCTTGACTTTTCTCAGAGTTTGAGCAGTTTTCGGAAACAATTTTTCAGCACTTCCTTCCTCCCAGAAAGATATGAGTTTCTGCAGAATAAGTTCAGCTTGGATCTTAAAATAAGTGAGGGCTGCAAAATGTTCACAAAAGAAAAGTGTATATACCAAACATGTAGTGTGGTTTCATGTACATGTGGGTAGCTGATGTCTAAGCAAGGTTGTCAGAAGCTGCAGGTTTGAACTGTGAAGAACCCATTTTGAACTGTAAGTCATTGTAGTTATGCAATGTTTAATATACCAGTTGAGTCCTGAAACTGACAGTTGAGATCACTATGAGTCAAATCAATCTATAAACTGAACAGATCTTAAGTAAAGTTGATCTGAGGTAAGCCAATCACATATATGTTTCTCTAAAAGATGCATGTGTGTTAAAATGTAAGAATGGTCTATTATGTTTTGTGAGGGGTGAAATAAACATGTGCAATCCATATTTTATCATTCCTAAAATGTTTATCATATCCATGTAAACTCTTAGTGAAAAAATGGAAGGAAACAATGGTACCACAATAGTTGAGACTCTCAGACACATCTAATTTTATTTGTCCTGTCAGAAAAAGTCAAGAACTACACCAAAAATACTTCAGTCTCTTCTACCTACTGACATACAACAACCACAAAATTATAAATTATCCAGTAGCTGTTCTGGAAATTGTTTAGTTTTTTCCAATGATTTTTTTTTACATTTTTAGATGAGAAATGGATTTACAGATGTAGTATGAAGAAAGAGATAAAGACAAGGATAAAAAGACAATGAGATTTGGCACTACAGTTTTGGCTACATTATACAACCATTTATCATTACTTCTTTTGTTTTCCATCTCCAGTAGAGTAGGCTTTCTTTTTTTCTTGCAGGTAAAATATAAATCAGAAATCTGATTTGTGGGCCCATCTTTAGGACTCTTAGTGACAACTTGATTAATTTTAAAACAGCTGTTGTTTGCTTAATTTTTTTCTACATTCAGGTTAATATAATTTGCATAATTTGGGCATAGGCAAGAATTCCCCCACTGACCACTCCCAAGCAACTCCTATTAATACAAATTAAGATTTTGGCAGATCACACCCTTGGTTTCTTTTTTCTTCATGAAACTGAAGGTTAATTTGACCCAAACCAGCACTGCAAAACCAAGAATATTTAAATACATAATTCGTTCAGACCTTTGTATATATGTGTGTATTTGTGTGTGTATTATTTAAATATGCACACACACACACACACGTGTGTGTGCATGTGCATAAATTTATATGAGATTACAGAGTTTCCTAATATGATATCTTAGATCAAACACACTCTTGAACTGCTTCCTCCTGTGCATTTATTCAGTAATTCTTATCATTCTAAATGGCTCTACTGATTTCATGGAAGCCAATTTGTGGGGTTCTGAGAACTTCTGTTAAAAAATTCAGCATGTTTTATTTACTGAAGATGAACTCACTGTAGCTGTAATATAAATCTATGTAGCACATTTACATCTATGATTGGACTCAGGTGACTTGAGTCTTCCAACTAAGCACTGGTCAGACCTTGAAGTGGTTGAATCATGTGGCCTTAATCAGTACTATTTAGGAGACTATGAAGTGCCATTGCCTGTCAAGGTCACTAGTACTAATCCAGCTGCACTAGTAGCCTGTATATTTGTATAACACAATTTGTATAAAACAGTTTCTTAGATGATGCCAAAGACTTGGTGCCAACAAACACAGGCATTATATTCCATTAAGAGTAATATATTTGCTTGGTTTTTGAAACATATGTGGATTCTTTTCCTGGGAGGAAAAAAATGGCTTCCCGATGAGTAGCTCCATATCTCTTTACCACCTACATATTGACAGTGATATTAGATGTTGGTTTCATTAGTAAAAATGAACCCACAGAGTCAGTTAGGAAAATCTTCTTAAAGAGTGAAGCTATGATCTGCAATAGATAGATGGCATGATTACATGAGAGTGTATAGAAATATGCATTTTTTAATGGCGGTAGTGATTTATTCTACAGCTGCTCTGACATGTCATGGGTGACTTTTAAATTTATTTTGCATTTCTTTAAAAAATGTTTAGTCATTGTATAGGGTGAAGGACAATTGAAGAGGGAAGAATTTAAAAATGCCAGCATGCAAATGTGGCATAAAACAACAAGGTTATACTCCTAAAAGCCTTTTTGTAACCTACTCATCATCTACACAATGTGCTAATTTAATTTGATATGTTTAGTCAAATACTGTCCAATACACAGGAGAACCAGTACCTCCTTCATGATCCCTATTGCAGAAAATGTGAAGCTGAATAGCCAATATCACTATTTCAGCTTGTGCTACTTCTAATCTAATTTCCACTTTAAAAAAGTATTTGCTGCTTGCAAGTTTGCTTGTTTGCTTATTTTGGTTGGTTGGGTTGGTTGGGTTTTGTTTTGTTTTTTTCTGTCTTTTACATTTTGAGGAGAGTACAGTATTATCCAACTCTTTCAGATTCTCAGGAAAGAAAATGGTCTTTGCCAATGAGGATGAAAATTTTCTGAAGCTATCTGGTACACATTGGCAAAAGGAGAACACGTCTTTAAATGTTGTCATAATATCACCAGGCAAAACCTATAACTTCTGTACTTGTATCTAGTCTTGGAATGTGAAAGGGCAGTCATGTGCCTCGTGATGTCATAATGCATTATTTCATCATTTTGGGGTGATGGTGGCTAATAGCAGATACCATTGCTATTCCTCTTATGTATCTCTAGCTACATTTTATTTGTGTGAAAACACACCTGCTTGGCTAACCATTTTTTTATTTTTAATGTATTTTGGCAAACATACAGAAAACAGGCTATCTCTGTGTTACTTTGAATCTCTCTATTATAAGAGTGGCTGGCCATGTGATGAGGCATTTGTGGTGGCACCTGTCTGTTGCCCTATGAAGCAAGATTTCCAGTAGCCAAGGGAAACCTCTCATATTTCTTGAGGAACAAAATAAAATATGTTTCACTTCTATAATTTTTTGTCTGTATCTCAAATTCACCCCCCCCCCAACCCTGGTTCCTTCTGAGACAGCAGTTCCCCCTCTTTCTCTAAATTGAATTTTGATTTCTTATTTTTGAACTTTGGCGATCAGTTTTGGATTGCAGGAGGGCAGAATTGTTGTATTCAAAATTGGGTTGATATTCAGGAGACACATAGGAACCTGCTTGAAATCACTCCCATGGCTAATATTTCCCTCTTGAGAAACAAAGATTAGTAGCCACAATCCAATAGTTTAATGCATGTGTGGGACATTTGATAAAGAGACAGGAGTTTCCTTGTATGTAAGGGCTTTCCCATTCATTTTAATGTTAAGGATAGAATAATGCACATTGGTGCACCAATGGTGCTAAATTGCTTTAAAAGCATCCATATAACATCACCATCTCTTGAAAATTCTTTGAGATGGATTTTTGCCCAGACAATTATGTATTTTATTTGTATATAATGGTTGTGCATTATAAAGTTCCTCCATCAATCTGAACTTTCCTTTCACGTCACATTGTGATAAACAAATTCCCCACCGTTGTTTGCCAAGTTTCAAGGCTGTTTTCTCAGCCAAGAAAGGCCTAATAAATTATGTTTACTGTTTATTTTACCTTCTTGTCAATGTTTTCTGGGTTTGCTTTTTTTGTTTCATTTTTATTTTCTTAACAAATACTTAGCAATGGTTTTAAAAATATTTGTACATTGTGAGATATAGTCAACACCTAACATGCCTTTGTACAAGATCCTGACTTAGTTACAAATTAACGAGAACAATGCACTAAAGGGGAGGGTGAGAATGAATGAAAGAGAGAAAACTATCCATTAAGATGACACCTTCACTTGGAGTTAGTGTATTCTCATCACACTGATTAGCAAGGCGCCCTCTATGAACTAGAGAAATGATTTAGAGACATGATGTGGTTTTCCCACTCCCTCCATCCCCAGGCCATCATATGGCTTTAATGGCCTTCTGTCTTAGTGGCCTTATTTTCATGATTTACTGATCCTGAAGAAAGCCAGGGAGATACAGACCGCGAGCTGGTTTGCTTAGCCATGCTGTAGTGGCTGATGACGGTGTAGAATCTGCCCCGGGAGTTGGAATCCTGAGCTGAATAGTAAGCATCGAGAGAAGCAGGAATGCACCTCTTATGCTGGAGATCAAGAAAGAAAACAGGTACCATGAATACTAATTAAGCAAAAACACTTTTTTAATTTAATTATCAAGTTAGCTCACCCTGAACCCCTTACAAAAGTTTAAATATTTTGAGTGCAATTCTAGCTACCAATCCCAGCTCTATGGCGGTTGATTATTGGCTGATCTCAAAAAGCTAAACCTTAGAGTTGGGTCTGGCTAGTACTTGAATGGTTGACTGCCAAGAAACCCCAGGGCTGTAGTTCTGACTATAAGAAATTAGAAAAAAAGAGCAATGGGACACCATTCTGCATTGTTGCCAAAATAACCTTATGGATCTGTCCATGGAGCAAAAATCACCAGCAGTTGACTTTGACTCAAAAGAAACATTTCTTTCCTGGGTACAATTTATTCTTAAGATAGTCCTGCAAATCTCAGCAAAACTACAAGTATATGTGTTCTCAGTCCAACTCTTTATATGGTATAGGCTAATGAACAGAATATTGTCCTTGGGTGTAAAGACATAGACATGAAATTCAACAAGATCATACTTGCCAATAGGTAATTTTTTTCTCAGTTTTATTACTCCAACTCTTATTTCTCCTTTTATTCTGTGGCAATAAACTGAGATCAATAAAGATGTCCCAAAACTTTCAAAATGCATCGTTCATAATTGTATGCCTCTTAAAATTTTTAATCTGGTGCTGAGACTATGCTGAGTCAAAAACCTAGTTTTTGTCAGCCTGTTCAAAAATAGATGGGGGTAGCTGACTGTAGTCTGCTTGAAGATTTATACCTGTCAGATTCAGAATAATTGAGGCTGTTAGAGGGGATTGCAGACCTTTATTTCCTAAAGCACTAACCACTTTTCAGCATGTTGTTGACAAATTATATCTTTAGTCCTGACAGAGAAAGGCAGGATTAAATTGTAGTCATGCAGCGAACTAGATTCTATCACTAGCTGAGACAGATCATTCATCCTAGACTTCTTACCTTATAAACAAATCCATCTGGGCAACTGTGGTCGTAGGTAAATGCTTTGTATACCACAAGAAAGACTATGCAGGCAAGGAATGCAAGAGCCAGGCTTATGAGAATAGTGACCTGCAAAACAATCAACAATTAAATTAATCTCTTGTCATGAATGTTAGCTCCCTAGGAAATCATACGTATTTATAGTCAGTTTAACAGATTTGTGGCTGTAATAATTTTTTTTTTTTAGCACAACATGCACCACTTAACTCCTATCATCACAGATATTAAAATGAATACTGGTATATTTTCTGAAAGGGTATATTAGCTCTAGGAAAGCAAATTAATAACTGTGGAGGAGCTATATCGAAGATAGAAAGCTAAACTGGAACTGACTGCAGCAAGTGTTCATGAAGAGATATTAGAGATATTAGTTTGATGTAGTGGTTAAGGTGCCTTAGGCATAAAAGCCACCGGGTGACTTTAAGCCAGTAATACTCTCAGCCAGTAATTCTCTCAACCCAACTCAACCCATCTAACAGGGATGCTGTTGCAAAGAAAATAGAAAGCAAGAATTTTAGGTATCTCTGCTGCCTTGAATTACATATCTACTTACATACATGTAAGATAGATAATAGATTATAGATGAGATAAAGATAAGACATCACAGAGATCATGAGATAATTGTGATAAAACTAAATCATCATCATCTAAAGCTTTATAGAAAATCAGAAATTGAAATCCAATTATTGACAAATTCTATAAGAATTTTTAGCACAGATATAGCAATGGTATTTGGTCTAGGGAAATGTGCCTTTGTAGCAATAAATCAGGATAAATCACAAACAGTAATCTTATTGCAATTCCAAATGCCCAAACTATCAAAAGCCATCAGGATGAAGCCTACAAGTTATCTGGGCATTATACAGTTGAATAACATCAAGCAATTAAAAGTGTGATTAATAAACAAGATATCCAAAGAGTGAGAATATTACTAAACACAAAACTTAGTAATGCTATTAATACCTGGGTCATACTCATGATATGATACACTCATCAGAGTCATTAGAAGCAGAGTAACTCATTAGAAATAACAGCGTAGCAAAGTAGCAACAATGTTATATTGGAATACCTGCAAGAAAGATCACTTGCCTGCAAGCAAGAACTGGTGGAACCACGAAATTGACAAAGTAAATGAGGAAGCTAAAGCATAGGAAATAGGAAAGAAGAGAAGAGAAAGAACTGGGGGGAAAAAACCACAAAATACAAAGATCTACAAATAAAAATAGAATGACTATGGTAAAATAAAACAAAGATTCAGTCTGAATATCTGGCTGACTATATGACCAACCACAATAATAATATACAATGTATATAAGCTAATTTGGACTGGAATCTAATATCTAGGCAGAAAAACATAAAATATGTAATGCTAAACATCACCAAGTGTGTTTCCATCTGGCAATAAGAACACAATAACACCTGTGAAGCCAAGGGTCAAAATAACATAGTTTCCCACTGAGATTGATCTGGGAACAGCTGAAGGTGAAAATATGACCTTCTGAATGAAAATGACAGAGATGTTACTGCCTGCAATGTACTCCAGGTATAAATGGCTGGCTGATTTTGAATATATATTGGTGCTACCATAGCTCAGCACCAGCCCAACTAACACCCAGAGAATACGAGATGAAGGAAGGCAGGAGGGAGGAAGCAGGAAACAGGTCCAGGCTCAGCACCTAATTTGAAGAAGCCATAAATGGTGATGCTCATTGCATCCTGCTCCTTCTTTTTCATTTTTAAAAATGCATTATAACTGGGGCAATGGTGGGGCATGCATGCATATCTTCAACACGGAGTATGTTATTATTTTTGCTTCTAAAATGTACTGCATTCATTGCCAAACTTATGAAATGCTCCTCCCCAATACATACCAACTCCTTATAGTGTCCTTGTCAAGGTAAATTAGTCAGGAACCTGTTGCCCAGTAAACCAAATTGTTTCTATTCACTGACTATATTTCTAAGATAGTAGGACTAGCATGCTGAGGTAGGATAATGAGAAGGTCATGCAGATGTGTTTACCTAAAATATTCCAACATCATGCTGTAATTGCTACTGTGTCTGCCTTTTTCTTTGTCTTGCCCTTGTAATGTAGTGGATCAAAAGTAGCTAAACTCTGATTTTGGCTTGGCTCATGGCTCTTCAGCAAAGTGTCAGTGCTTTGCTCAGAGTCCAAAATATACTGTTTACTGATTTCATGCAAATAAAAATATGTCATATCTTCAAAGTGATTTGATTGCTTTAGACAAGCCAGATTTGGGCCACAACAAAAAGAAAGGCAGTTTGCAAATATCTGTTGAGGCAAAACTGATAACCATTTTTATTAGGACAAAAAAGTGCTGTAATATATCAAGTACTCAATAAATCTTGAAAGACAGTACATCTAGAAACAGAACATTACTGGAGTTTCACAACTGAAGATATGATATTATGGCCTTCTTCTTCTTCTTCCATAAAATCATTTTTAAAAACCAGGAAAGCTGCCTAGATACATCTTTCTGTCTAAGGGCAGCTAATCTGTTTTACGGCCAAAGTATCACTGTTCTTCTTTATTAAAGAGCTTCCAATATTTTTGCTTTGTAAACTAAGGCAGACAGTCTGCAATCTGCCCCAAGTAATCTTGGAGTTGAGCTCCCCTCTCTCAATGATGCAAAAATCAGGAAGAGGTTGAGAAAGGTATCTATGGAGATTCTCAGTCATCCAGGTCATAGTTGTCCCAAAGGAGATTTTTCAAAAAGCAACTGGACTTTCTGGTTTTTCTTTGAAGACATTTCGCTTCTCATCCAAGAAGCTTCTTCAGACCTCTTGAAAAAACACTTTTGGGTTGAGAAAGATATTTATGCCTTGACAAACAGTTCTGTCCTAACAAAGTGCTGAAACAGGGCTGATCTGCCTCAGTCTGATGCTTCTTGTCTGTAAATGTTGTTAAGCAATACTGCTTTGTCACACTATGGAAAAAAATACAGGGGACCATTGCTTTGCTTTTAGCAGGATTTCAGTGGGGTAGCTCATAAAAATTCTGTAGAAGCAAAGTGTCCTTTCAGACCACTAGTAGCTAGAAGGGTTCAGGAGGTTTGTCATGCTAATCATTCTATCCAACCAGCCCTATGCTAACTCCTTTTAGACTTCCACCACAACCTACAAAATGGAAACCACTACCATTTGTTTTTTGTTTTGGGGTTCTTTTTTTTGGGGGGGGGGAGTTGTAGAAACATTTATATTATATGCCTCTTCTTGTTTAAAAAATTCAAAGTGGTTGACAGTATAATTCAAATAACAATAATGGTAAGCTAAAGCATATGCTAAAATATTCTATAAAATATAAACAATAAATCAATCAGATGGAAAGAAGAACCAGCAGTCTTCTTCTTCTTCTTTAGGCTGTTCCCCTTAGGGTTGCCACAGCAAATCATCTTTTTCCACCTAACTCCATCCTCGGCATCCTCTACTCTCGCCCTAATTAACTTCATATTCTACTTTAGTACATCCATATATATCTCCTCTTTGGCCTTCCTCTTGACCTCTTGCCTAGTAGCTCCATCTCCAACATCCTTCTACCAATATAACCACTCTCCCTCCTCTGCACATGTTCAAACCATCTCAGTCTGGCCTCTCTGACCTTGTCCCCAAAACAACTGACCTGAACTGTCCCTCTGATGTACTCATTCCTAATCCTGTCCATCCTGGTCACTCCTAAAGAGAACCTCAACATCCTCATCTCTGCTACCTCCATCTCTGCCTCTTGTCTTTTCCTCATTGCTATGAAGAAAGAAAAACCAGCAGTACAGAAGTTAAAACTATCATAAAAACTTGTGTATTTAATGGTACTCTCCATTCAAGCTCTTCCTTCCCTGATGTACTGTGTATTAACCTCCAGCCTGCTTTTCAGTTCCCTTTTCCTTGGTCTTTCATCCTCCAGTTGCAATCTCTTGACTCTCTCAGCCAATACAAAATTCAAAGCCAGCAAAATAAATACATATTCTGTATCAATGTGAGTATACATGTCTATATCTAGTTACCCATAATTAACATTTGAACTAGCTTAAAACCTCTCATTATGAGAAATAGATTGCGGCCATCAAAGCCTCCAGTTTTAAAGGTAGGCTTCAAGAAATTTGCAACTGTTATTATAAATCATATAATTTCATGGATTCTTTTAAAGAATTGTAAAGTTCAGTAGGTGAGCATGCCATTTTGTAACTCAGATTCAAACCTTTTGTCCTTTTCACATTCCTTCTTCCTCTCAATTCCATGCACTATACAAAAATGTCTAATAATAAAATTTATCTGGAATAAAAACCCAATATAGCAAAGAAATCAAGCCCTTTAGGGACTGGAAGGAAAAATGAGAGTTGATAAGTATAAGTTACCATTTTTTCCAAATTCTCTTGAAAATGCAGAACTTGATTATTATTAAAATAACACATAATCAGAGAAATGAACTATATAATAAAACCTAACCCAAACCATAGCAAATCTCACAGCTATGTAATACATTCATTCAAATGTATTAAATCCATCAATCAAATAAGTTTTTATCAGATATTGATTATTATTTATTTTATTTATTTAAACTTTTATACATCCTTCCTGATATGCCTTATTTCCATTGTTTAGTCAAAGTCTTGTCCTTCTCCATTCTTAGGTGAATATTAGCCCAGAAGGAACCTTCTATAAAAGATCCTTAATCCACAGTGGGAGGAGAATAATAATTTATGTTTCAGCACTTTCATTTTTCCTAATTGTTTTAGCCGAAAACCCGGTCAAAATCGGGTAAGAAAAACTCAGACGCGAGGTCAGTCTAAGTGACCGCGAGGGGTCCCTTTAATTCCAAACCGCGAGTAAAGCTCACGATGAGCTTTCAGCACTGGTCGTAAGTGGAG
>JAEANM010012755.1:0-14677 GCA_017656035.1 Myanophis thanlyinensis | reverse complement strand
CACCAGTATTTATAGAGAGACAGCAGCTCCAGTCACACACTTCTTGCACTGGCATGAAGCAGAAGGCACCAGCCTGATGATGGCGAGTGGGATCTTGCCGAAACCTTGCGAAGAGATTCTCAAACTTACACGGGAAAGGACCCCAACAGACCTAGACCTGCATACATGTATCCATGAAAATCTATGAAAACGTATTGTAATATAATGTAATATAAATTTATTTGTTTCCATTTTAATTTTTTAGATTCTGGACCTTCTCTCTCTTCAGAGTTCTTCACTGGCCCGAGTAGAATCTTACAGCAGGAACTTTATAGAATATTGCAGTATGGTGGATAAAGCAAAATATACAAATGACAAAATAGCAGGATTGCGAAGAGAGATGACTACAAAAGAGTTTAGAAATATTCTTGAAAATTATACAGCTGATGTAAAGGAGGTTGTATGTATGCTTATTGAGAAACGCATTTTTCTGTTTAGAGTAAACAGTTTGAACTTTCAGACAGACTGCCTTCCATATTTTGAAAATCTGCTTAAGACTATTTATTTTCATTTTTGTACAGCAATTGATACAAAGAATGTACATCTTGTTGAAGTAAGTATATAATTTTTATTTAATTACTTTCTTAAATTTCTATTCCAACTATTTCACTGCAAATGTTTAGGTCAAAGTGCATTATATGGAAGACATCATTAGTTGTATTAGAAATCAAACTTTTGTTTGGTTATATATTGCAGTTGAAATGAGATAGCCAATGACAGATTGTTGCATTTGGGTAAATTATTACAAAGTGAAATGTGGACAGAGGGAATGGTAATGAGTAATCAGGCAAATTCAAATGTTGAGCTAAACTAAGATAGGCAGGGAATGGTATATCAACTTCACTGTATCCCAGATAATTTTCAGTCTTATTCAAGGTGCATCATGGTATTTGAAAAAAAACATTTCTTGTAAGTTCCTATTTGAACTATAAGTTCATTTTCGGAAGCATTTCTCTAGATACACCTCCATGTTAAGATATGGTTAGAAGCAAACCAGGAATGGACATTTTCAGTGCTAGCAAGTAGTCTTTGGAATGCCATTCCCATTGATTATATGAATAATATCGACTTTTTAATCATTTCACTTCCAGTGCCAGGAAAATATTTTTTGTTGGTGTTCTTCTGGCCACAGTCCCCCAACCTGTGGATTGCAACCGGGCTGTGGAAATAGCCAGTGAGCACACACACTTTTGTATCCTCATTTGCATGAGCAGCAGGCAAGTCTGTGCGTACATGCTCCATTTAAATGAGTGGCAGACAGTGGAGGGATGCTGCCTGGTCGCACTGGTTCTATTGAACCAGTAGTAGCAAGGATCAATTGGCCCCCCCATCAACCCCATATCCTGTCCTATATCTCCTTTTTTTTCTTTCTTGCTCACCTGAATCACATGGCACAGCCATTTTCTGTACCTCTGCAGCCTTCCTACTCACCAGGGCTGCCTCTGGTAAGCTGAATTGCTGCTGTTTTGAAGTGCACTCACTGAACTGGTAGTTAAACCGGTTGCATCCCACTATTGGTGGCAGACGTGTGTGCCACCATTTGCACAAATGGAGCTGCAGGTGTGTGCACGAGCACTAGCTGCCTGCTCGCAGAACCATCCCATCTCCCCTCCCCCGCCAGTCCACAAAGCCGGAAACATTGAGAAACTCTGCTCTAGGCATTTTAATTAATATTTACTTTTCTGTATCTTGTTCACCATTCTGAACAGTGCTTCTTACATCTGAGATTACAAGAAGCAGTTTATGATTTAGATACTTTTAGATATCAGTAAGCATTGTTGATTTTGAAATGGTTTTAGCAGAGTTATACATATATATAAACTAGAAGGTAAGTCTAATGAAGAGAGACTGAAAAAACTGAAAAAAATCATATTCTATATCTATATGTTGTGCATTGACAATAAAGGATTGAATTGAATCATAATTGATGTCATTGTTTTAATTTTATTATTTTTATCATTGTTACTGTTTTAACTTGATTTATGCATATTGGGTATCTATACCTCTCACAATATATAACAGTTGGAGTAATTAGTAAGTGAAGTAATACACTGTATCTTAATTGTGATCAAAAGCTTCAGGAGGTTTTCTAAACAGTTAGAATACTACCATAACAAGAATAATTATATATCTTTGGATACATCTTTAAATATTTACTATTTCATTACTTTTAGGTCACTCAGTCAGCAGTAGCAAAGCTGAGCAAAGAACTAGTAACTGTGGATGAATTTGTTGAACATTTGCTATATCTTCAGGAAATTTCCGCACAATTACCACATATAAAGGTTGAATATCACCATCTTTCTGAGCTCCACTTCATTGCAAATGATTATAACATCTTTCTCTCACATCAGCAGCTTGCTCTCTATCAAACTGTTGTGCGAACTCTTCAGAATCTTCAATCAACTATCCTTATCTGTGAAAAAATGAAGGATGATTATGTTATAAAGTTTAATGAAAGTTTGGGAGAATTTATGGATAATTTACAGATTGAAATGAAAGAATACAAAAACAAGGTAATAATAATAACAAATATATTTGCATCTGCTTCATAGTAGCAAGGTAAAAAATCCCAAAATAAAATACATACAATTACTAGTATTTTATTTGTTTGTTTATTAAATTATTTGCTGCTCATCTTGCTGTGGGGCTACTTCGGACACCTTATAACAATAAAATAGAAAAATGATTTTTAAAAATGTAAAATACCAATAATAAAGGAATAAAACAACAAAAATAAATAGTGGAAGTACATTATATGATATTAAAAAGATGAATGAAAGGAGAGCAGGAAGCGCAGGGGCGAGGTGGGGTCAGTTAGTTAGTCTAGCAGCCACCTCAGTAGTGTACTCACCTATTGGATCCCCAGGCCAATTGACAAAGCCTGGTCTTCAGGGCCTTGCAGAAGAATAGGAGTAGAATAGGAGGCAAATTTCACCTCCTGGGGGAAAGATGTTCCAAAGGTCTGTTACTATAGCAGAGAATGCTATTCTGGATACCATGAATCGGAGTTCCTTGACTAATGGATCCTCAGCAGGCCTCTCTGCCAGCATGAGTAAGGCAGGTTTGTCTTAGTGGGACAAGATGGACTTGTTCATTCTACAGGCCCCAAAGACTGCTGGTGCTGCCACTCCTTGTACCAGTTGAAGTTCTGAATAAATTTCAAGGATAGCCCCATGTAAAGTGCATTACAGTATTCCAGACGAAAGATTACTAAGGCTTGAATAACTGAGTACAGTTGGAGTCCTGATCCAAGAAAGGTTGCAGCTGTTGTACTAACTAAAGCTGTGCAAAGACAAGACCTCCATCTGATCTTTGAGCAGAAGTTCTGAGTCCAAGAGAACCCCTAAATTGCAAACTGGTTCTGAACATGATAAAGATGTCAAAGTCATGCATTTTGAAGCTCCATGCATCCAAAGTCACTTGCTCTTGCCAGGGTTCACTCATAGCCCACGGCCCTCCATCCAGGCCCCTACAGCCTCTACCAATAGATACCTAAGAGGGTTGTGACAGCATAGAAGGATTTTAT
Organism: Myanophis thanlyinensis; assembly: GCA_017656035.1. Taxonomy (NCBI): domain Eukaryota; kingdom Metazoa; phylum Chordata; class Lepidosauria; order Squamata; family Homalopsidae; genus Myanophis; species Myanophis thanlyinensis. Next base: position 11,109 of record JAEANM010012755.1, on the reverse strand, counting down.
CTTCTATTCCCCACCAATTAGTCAGAACAGAGGAAGCTTCTTGTATGGCTTCATGTAGATGTTAAACAGGAATAGAAAGAGTTTCAAGCTCTTATGTTACACCATACGTTGAATGACTATCAACACCAATTGGAACAACCTTGGTGAAAGGAGCTAATTTAGCACAGAACTGTGCACTCAGTCCTAAGTTCCATAGCCGGCCAAAGGATACCTAGTTCAATGGTACTAAAGACTTTTCAGAAGTCAGGAAGAGCCAAGATGGTTGCACAACCTCCATCCCACTCTTGTCAGATTTTGTTATGACCTCAGAGTTTTTTCTATTTTTTTTAAATGTCATTCAGAAATTATTTCTATTTCAGGTTTACACAGAATGGATATGCTGATGTTAACCTGATCTAGACTTAGAAATAACACTAATTGAGAACCACTTCAATGCAATAAGCAAAAACTGATTCTGATTCATACTTTTTAACAATAATGAAAAAAGTTCCTGCTTCATTTCTCCTGTGTATGTCAATTGTTCTCCCATTATTCTTCCAAGTTACTCCCATCTTTCCTTTTCTGCCTTGAGCCCTCTAGCAGGGTAATTGTAGTAGTAATTGTGTGTGAAAGGCAGAAGAATGGGAAAATGTAATCTTTCCTCTACTGTCTACTTTTGCTAATTGGGAAGTTGAATGCATTCTACTTTGGGGGTGATAATTCTTTCAAATCCGTTGTCTTTATTTTAGTGTTTGTAGTGGTAATAATAGTAGCCCTTTTCTATGTAGTAGCACCATTATAAAATTAAAGCTGCAATCACCAAACTATGGGCTTTGTGAAATCCTGTCACACCCAATTACGCATAAAAGTATAGCCATCCTTCTCTGAAAAGAGAAAGAGAGAATTGTATCTTGTACTAAAGGATGATATAGGCAGCTTTGTTCAGTGTAATGGACCAATTTGGATTTTTTTAAAAAATATTTTTCTTAATTTTGCCCAACTATAACTATTTCTTTGTCACAGTGGTGGAATTCAAATTATTTTACTACGGTTCTTCTGGGCATGGTCTGGTGGGTGTGGCTGAGGGGGGTTCATGTGACTGGGTGGGCAGTTTCTGTAAGCAGGATAATAAAGATTATGCTAGAGACAGCACCACAATGTTTTTTTCAGAATTAACCCTATAAAGTGGAAAAAAACAAAAGGAGATTTCTTCTAACAACCTGTTCTCCGAATTGCTTAGAAAATTTACTACCGGTTCTAGCGAACCTGCTAGAACCTGCTGAATTTCACCTCTGCTTTGTCATTAACTGTTATTCATTTTGTTGTTTAGGTGAGAAATCCTGTCCTCCTCCTTAGTGAAACCCTGCCTAAAACAGCTAAAGAAATGATTGAAAATCTTATTGAAGAAGCAGGAATTATCAGTGAGAAAATTTTAAATTATGCAAATTACCAGCACGTGCTTGATGGCGCCATTGGTGACATGAAATCATTGTCTATGGAAAAACTCTCTCACAGAAGTCAAGCTGGAGATTCTCAGAGAGTGAATGCTGAACTCTCAGAAATTGAAAGTGAATTACAATTACGTAAATTGTTATGGGACTCACATGAAGATTGGACAAAACGTATCTTTAAGTGGAAACACACAATCTTTTGGAATCTTGATGTAGATGTAATTCAAAGTGAGGTTAACAGATTCATGCAGAGAATTCATATTCTTGAAAAAGGTAAAATGTTTGATAATTGCAATAATTATGAATTAATCAAAATAATATTTTATGAATTAAAATTATTTTGAAATTAAGTAATAACCAATTTTATTTTAGCCAAATAGTAAACCATTATTAAAGGAAGTTTATCTTTTCTGTTTTTCATTGCAAGATTATTTTGATTTGATGCATTAATAACAAGATGTTATTTATACAAAGATCATACAAGTCACACATTTGCAAAATTTACCCCTTTTTTCATTGATCTGTTGTATAAAAATACTTTTTAAACTTTGAAGATAAACAATTTTATTTTAAAGCTTTTTACATGTATGTTTGGATTTTAGTTAAGTGGAGTATTAAGTATTCACATGCTAGCTATAATAATTAATTGTGATAACTAAGATCATAATTGACTGTAGTGAAAATCTTTAATATAAAGTGAACAATGGATTGGTGTCACAGGGGGTTAGAAAGATAGAAAAGAAAAATTGGAGCATAGCCATACAGTATGTGCACATTATGTTTCAGAAAAACTAGTTTGGAAATGTACTAGGCAGGATCCTGTGAGTAGAAATTAACAAACAGAACACAGAAAGGTTGGAAACATCTCAAACATTAGATAATGAAAGTACAATTGGGCACCATGTCAATGGGAAAAGTAGACGGTAGCTTACAAAACTGTCCTCTCTCTCCTGTTACTATCCTTTCATTTTTCAAAGGGGGATCATTGCTTCGTTTTTTTCCCATTTATAACTGATACAGTGAAAACTGTTTATGTCTTTAGGTTCCTTCATAAGCCTTTTTGTGCTGTGTGAAACAGTCAAATGTACAGTGAATCTTGTGTATGTTATGGGTGGGGAGTGGGAACAGACTATCATCTAGAAGTAATATCCAGAGTATCAGTGGTTTCAATTGTTAGATATATTTAACTGAGAGAAAATGAGGCTATAAAGAGACACTATACCTTTCTTCAAAGGGATGCCTTGTAGAAAATTGGCAGAATTGATAAGAATTGAACTAGAAAATTGGTCAAGAAATAATGGGTTTAAATTATAAGTAGATTTCATTGCACATCAGGGCCAATTTATAAGATGGCGGATTTTCTGTTTTTTGGAAATGCATAAACCATCTGTCTTCGGATGGTCTTCTGTTAGTCGTGTTGGATTCCAAGATTTCCAAATCTGACATTCTGTGCGTCCATAATTTCAAGGAGAAGCCTGTTAAAAATTCAAAACAAACTTATGTAAAGATCAACAAAAGCTTAGATTTCAAACATTTTATGAAAAGCGTTCTGATATAAATTTTTCATATTTGAAGGCTTGCCAGAAAATACTATTTTACCCATTATGAAGACATCATTGATGGATTTTAAGGAATCATTGCCTATAATCATATCTTTAAGTAATCCTAGTCTTCAACGAAGACATTGGGAAACAATACAGAATATTGTTGGAGAGTCAATTTCTTGGGATAAAAGACTTACTCTGGAGAAGATCCTGGAACTCAATGTAATTTTATGATTTATGATTTAGAAATGCCACTTCTAAAACCATATGTATATTTTTATTATTTGGCTCACATCCTATTTTTGTAGTCTGAAGTGAGCATTTTCTTAGACTTTTCTCCATGTTTTATTAATTTTCATCAATTTGAATTTTGGATGAATTCTGGCCATTTTTGAAGGAAATAATGCATGATGATCTTGTACATGGGGAATGTGTGTTTCTTATATTAGACTTTTATACATTTTTGGATACTATGCATAATCTCAAATAGATCTTGAGAGATTTCCAGGTTCCTTTTTCCATATTCTCAGAGTGTTGTTCAGCCCCACCCCCCAAAAGAGTTTAAGATTATGGCATCTTTTAAAAACTGCTTTCATTTTTTTAATATACAAGTTTCTGCTACTGGAGAAGAATATAAGCTATCAAACTTCCTCCAGTGCTTTTGTCCATGCTGTGATACAATTGTTTTTAATAAAATGTATAAATATGCTACCACTGAAATATGTGACCCTAAATCTTTTGCATCTCTGTAGAAAATATCTGCATTATTTGGGATGCACAATGCCTTGGATGTGAAGGCAAAAAGAGTTTTGGATTACATAGGGATGTAAATATAGTATGCATCTACTACTGAAAACAAATACATATTTTTCTGGGATCAAATGGCAGATCTGGATGATTAGTTACATGACCCTGGGAAACGGAATAGCTGTGCTGAATTGCAGACATTTATTTATTTATTAAATTTATATGCTGCCCATCTAACTGTCAAGTGACTCTTAGCAACAGCAATAGCACTTAGACTTACATACCACTTTCTAGTGCTTTACAGCCCTCTCTAAGTGGTTTACAAAGTCAGCATATTGCCCCCATCAGTTTGGGTCCTCATTTTACCCACCTTGGAAGGATGGAAGGCTGAGTCAACCTTCAGCCTGGTGGCATTTGAACTGCCACACTGCAGGCAGCCAACAATCAACAGAAGTAGCCTGCAGTACAAAGAATCTTTTTGCCTGTGAATTAAGAGTGTGCGCAGTTCCTCTAGAGAGCAGGGCAATGACAAAGTAAACAGTGATCATGTGCTTATTTTCTATAATACATGGTTAATGTGTACAATGAATGGTTCTGCGTTTTCACATTTTTCTGAAAATTCACACTTGATGAATGTGCATCTTAATTATTTATATAATTTGTTTTGTTTACCAGCATACATGAGTAAATCTCCTATTTTTTTCTTTAGATGTTTCAGTATAGAAAAGATATTAATGAAATATCCATAAGAGCTTCTAAAGAAACCACTCTTGAAGTAATGTTGAAAAAAATCATTGGCCTTTGGCAGAAAACTGATTTCCATTTATGTCCCTATTACACTGAAACATCTAGTATTTGTATTATTTCATCTGTGGAAGATATAACTACTCTGTTAGAAGAGTCTCTGATGACAATCTCAACCATTAAAAGTTCTTGTTTTGTTGAACCAATTAAGGTAATCTTTCTTTGAGGATGTGAAATAGTTTGAATATTAAGATGGTCAATTATTGCAAATGGTTGGTTCCCATTTGGAGGGTTTGAGAAAAATCAGAAATAACTTTTTTTTAACAGTATATTTAAAATTTCCTGCTTTGCGCATGATAGTGGCTAGTGAATATTCTAAATTATCAAATTTAAAATATAAAAAAATGTGTCTTACCTCCCCATTTTTACTTAAAGAGCAGATTGTTTGGTTGCCTCAGATGATAATTATTCTGCTTTTTTTTTAATGGTAGAATCTTGTTTATGCTTGGGATCATAAGTTAAACCTTATTTCCTGTACTCTGGAGGAATGGTTAACTTGTCAGAGACACTGGATTTATCTGGAGCCAATCTTTCAGGCTCCAGAAATAAAAAGGTATGCTTAATGTTTTGGTAATTAAATGTTAATATTATAACCCAAATAAAATACAAATTGAATAAATATTAAAATATTAAACATTAGCTGTAGATCAGCAGTTTTCATTTCTGTGCTGTGAAAAGTCCACATATGTGTTGCATCAAAGAGTCACAAATAAATGACAGGAAATGCTGCACAGCAACACAGCCAGAAGAACTCTTCTTCAATGATATCACCAGGGCTGGACTGCCTCCATTTCTTCTTCTGAGTCCAATGGGAGTTCCGGAAGTCCCTATGAGATGTGTGACTGTTCAAGTTAGCATTTTCTCAGTGTACTGTGAGATGAAAAAAATTAAAAGCCACTGCTACATACTGTTGTGCTGTAGGCAATGCTTTGAAATGCAATAAACTACATTACTAGTGTTTCCTCATTTAATATAATTTATATAGCTGTTCATTCCCCAAAGTATTCTTGGTGATGTATAAAGATTAAAATAAAAGGAATAATAATATAATTTATTTAAAAATGTAACAAAACACCCCCAAGGAGGCATAATCTTCATTTTTGTTAAATGCTGTTTTCTGATATGTGTCTTTAGTAGTCATGTAAAATAATTTCATGAAAATAAGTTGAACATATTACACTGTGTACTTGGCAGATGAAAAGATGTTTATTATACTAACAATGTGCAAATCATTTTAAATTCAAAGCAATTCTGTTTGAAATATGCTATTTTGACTTTATTGGAATAGAGTAAAATTCAGTAATCTTCAGGTGAAGTTGGAATATCCCATTTTGACCTTGAAACAGTTGCTTTGAGTTCAAAATAGTTTGCACACTGTTAATATTTACCAGTATATATTTCTGTAATAATGATTCTGAATTTTAAAAAGGCATTTAAACAGTACATAAATGAACAGTGTTGTTATACATAAACTGCCTCTAGTAGCATTTGTTTTTTATATCTCTAACTTGGCAAATAATCAATGTTTTCTGGAGAAATTAGGGAGTTACTTTAAACAAAATAATTTAAATATAAAAATAATACAAGAGATCTCAAATGGTGGTCATGAATACTTTTGTGGAAGTGGGATCATGCTCACTCCTGCTTTTGCTGAACTATCTGTACTGGACCAGACCATGCATAAAATCCAGGTGCCCCTCCTTCAATGCCCTTTGAGCATACAGCAGTAAGTTCTTGCAAAATCCACTTTAGAGCACCATCCAAGGCAAATCAGAAAGGATTAAAGGATCCTTATGAAATATCTTTCCCATCTTTTCCAGAGCAGCTTTTCCTAAGGAATATCCCATTCAGTCCTGGGGTTTAGGATCTATGCCTAAGCATTGTGCTGTTGCTGCTTCTTGCATGAGAAGTATACATGTGCACACGTTTCTGCATATGTGGAAAAGTGTTTTGCACAAGCACAGACATTTATAACTTAGCTTTACTTCTAGATCAGGAATTACAGGATATTTTTAAATGACAGATGCTATGAACTGAAAAGTTTGATTACCCATGCTAGATATTGTTTCACAAATATTTTTGTATTCTTTTTATTTCAGATGTGATATTGCATCATGTTACTATTGGTTTTTTTTCTTTCTAAGTTACTTTTAGCTATGGAAAATTAGCTTACAAATTTTACTTCTTTGTCTAAGCATATGACAACATATTAATACATTTTTTTCTAAATCTAAATTTGGGGGGGTTATATATTTTTTACTATCTGTGTATGTATCATATCCATATCCATATCCATATTCATATGATTCAATAACAGACAGCTTCCAGGAGAAGCCAATCTCTTCTCTGTAGTTGATTACAAATGGAAAGAAATCATGACATTTGCAGCAGCGACTCCAAATGTTCTTAAGGCAACTACAACAAGTGGAATTTTTGAAATACTGCAGAGCAATAATGCATCACTAGAAAAAGTACAGAAGGCTCTTGAGGTAAGTCAAAGAATCTCTAATGTCTGGCAAGGAATCAACATTAATCACTATGAATAACATTTTGTAAACAGGAAAAGGCAAGAAGCATAGATTAGCTTCTGCACCCTACACATAGCATTCTGTTGTTGTTATAGGAACTATAGTTTTATTCCTCTTGCAAAGAGGAATGGGTAGGAACTGGGATGCACTTTTAAGACACTGGCCTCTCTTTCTTAGGTCATGCCCATAGACAAATTTATTAAACTCACATACAAACCTGTCAGTCTGTCTGTCTCTTTAGTGTTGGCAATTGCTTTCAGAGTAAAATAAAAAATACAAAGAGCACAATACTGTAAATAATGCAACTGATATAATTAATATATTAAATGTCTGCCAGAAGAATTAATTAATTTAAGTTAAATTAACTTCTGATTATATTTTATTTTGAAATCACTAATTCCAAGTTGCATTTGAGTATTTTTTTAGAAAGAAGACTAACATGATAAAATTCAGACATCTGAAATTCAAAGAAACATTAGGCTTTAATTCACTCATTCATAAAAGTGATATGGGTATGGGTATTCTGGATTTCACAGATTTTAGACTTCTATGTTTTCTATTTAGTACTTCAATGTTTTCAAATTGAATAATCACCCTATTCAGTTTTTATATTGCTATGAAAAAGTTAAGAACTAGTAGATGAATAACAGTTTATATGAAAAATTCTAATTTATTGTTTTAACCAAAGAATTGTTAGTGGGTGAAGATCAGTGGTGGAATTCAAATTTTTTTACTACCGGTTCTGTGGGCGTGGCTTGATGGGCATGGCTGGGGGTTTCATATGACTGGTGGGCAGTTTCTGTAAGGATGGCAATAAAGATTAGGCTAGAAATAACACAAAAATGTTTTTTTCTGCCTTCCTTACAGGATTAACCCTGTAAAGTGGAAAAAAACAAAAGATTTCTAACAATTGGTTCTCTGAACTGCTTAGAAAATTTACTACCGTTCTAGTGAATAGGCTAGAACCTGTTGAATTTCACCTCTGATGACATATACTGCAGATGCATGTTTTATATTGGTATTGTATGTAAAAAAACATGCATCTTCAATATGAGCAGTAGTGTACTGAAACTGGCTCATGAGAGCCAATTGTTAAAATTCACACCTGGCATTTTGTAAGCTGTTTGAGAGTATAGTTATACAGTTAATTGAACTATAATGGCTGACATGCTGACTAGCTGTTTGATGGCTAGTGGTATGGTGTGACTATCCGCAATGGACCTGAACAGCTAGTTGTTAAATATTTGCCAGCACACTATTGAGCATATGACATCTTGTTCCACTAACTTTATCTACAAAAATTACATAGCTGTACTGTCTTTTTTGAAGTAAAAACTGCACTTACCGTAAGTGGTTCTGATAAAACTGAAGCCAGTGGAAAAACAAGATCTTTATAGAGCTTATAATTTTATTTCACTTTATTATTTTTAATTAAAAAAATCTACTTTCTAATTTTCTGTCAGGAATATCTTGAAGTTAAACGTATGCTTTTCCCAAGATTTTATTTTCTCAGCAATGCGGAACTCCTTGAAATAGTAGCTGAAAGTAAAAGTCCTGATGCTGTACAGGTAATATTCAATATCAGATATATAAACTGATTCTGTCAGTTTAGCCATTTTAATGCAATCATGTCTTTTTTAATGCCATGCTAATTGCTGTTAGATTTTATTGTCTTTCTAATATGATAACTTGCGTACAAATAATTTTTATCATTGCTATCTAATTCATCCATCAAATAAATACTATTTGCCTCCTATCTGTGATACAGCCTCATCTTATGAAATGTTTTTCAAATGTGAGGAAGTTATATATACGTCCACAACATCAGACACCTCCAGTGGTTTTAATGATCAGATCTGCTGAAGGAGAGATTCTTCTAATACCAAAGTACAGTATGCTGTTACTTTAAATTTATCAAATATAAGTCAAATGCAGTAAGGAAAAGTTTTCACAGACATGCAAGCATTTTTTTCAATTTTACAGTATATTTTTGATTCCAAGAAAAAGAATTAATAACATACCAGTGTTACAATAACATGTAAAAAAGAGTATAGTATACAATACTAAATTTGTTATAAATAAGTGATATGGATAGGAACTATTTAAGATCATTCAATTAAATAACAAACTGTGTATGTATTTATGAGTTGTAGATTTTCTTGAGAATAACTCAATAATATGAAAGCCAATAGTTAAAGAACCAGCAACTGTGATTTCACATTGTTGTGAACAGATAATAACAGTAAATTTAATTTATATAACCATTCAACTCCCAGCAACTCTGGGCAATTTATAATCGTTAAAACATTTAAAAATAAGGAACTGTAAAAAAAGCAAAAGATGAAAGAATAATGATGGCAAAAAAAAAAAGACGCGAGCAAACAAGCAGCCAGATTTTTAAGGCACCTTCATATCTTTAAGGCCCTTTGAAATATTAGTAGGGTGGGAGCTCTTCAAATTTTGTGGGTAAATCTCATTCCAAAGGACCAATAAGCTTTTAAAAATGAAGTAGAAAAGGGTACTATGTAAAGGAAGAGGAAAAAATCTGGCATGCATAAGAATCTCACGTGCTTCCATCATAAACAATTAAGTAACTTTCAAGCATTTTAAGCTTTAATTCTCATGCACAGTAACTCCTTCCTTCCTCCCCCCTCCCTCCCCCCACTTCCCCACTTCCCTTAACACTTTTGCATTTATCTTCCTGCTCAGAATACAGAGATGAGGGGAGAAGAAATGATAAAAGAGGGAAAGAGTGCTTGCTTTTACATGCTGTGTGTGCTAACCTTTGAAGGTGAATCTCCAACTATGCAGATAGCATTTCTCACAAACCTGGGGAAAATAATTTCCTGATGAAATGTATATAGCCATCCATCTCAAGTATATGATACAACACTAAAAAATACTAAATATTAAAATAGATCAAAAAATAAAGACATAGCAGATAATCATATAAAGTCCTCAACATAGCTAAAAAAATGACTCTGTTCTACAATCACCCAGGCTTGGATACAAGTCCGTAAACTGTTATTCTTGAAAAGTTGGTTTAGTTGCAGAACAAATAAAGTTGTATTACCAGATATATTTTTGTTTTCAAATGATTGATACTGGTTATCGGAGGATATATTTTTACTAATTTATAGAAATATGAAACATTAAAATGTGTCTTTATTCCTAAAAACTGAATTTTAAAATTCTGTTTCATAGGGGTATTCGTATTAGAGGTTCTGTCGAACAATGGCTTAAAAATGTTGAGAATACTTTGTGTAATATGGTAAGAAAGTAAGTATATGTTAATCATATGAAAAGCTATTTCTATTACAAAAAATCATTTTTTTTAAATTGGCATGCAGTTTTTTCAAAACAAATTCATCTTTAAAATATTTATTGGCAATTGGCAGCAATCATGATCATTCAGATGAAGAACCAAATTAAAGGGCTGAATGATTTTTCAGGTCCCCACACTGAGACCAGAATATATTAATGAGATCAGAGTCCTGTCCATATTGTACTATTGGTGGCAATTCTTTGTCAGCAATATACTGTAGCATGTAGGATGCTAAATATTAATATTGATGTTATAAGGGAATTATATATTATGAGCAATTTATCCCCGTGTCTTGAAAAATATAATTATATTACCAGTAATCTTGGAGATGGCTTACTAACATGTAAAAGGTAATTTTTCAAAAATTTCATGTTTTTCTGACTATATAATATATTTTAAGGTTTATAGAAGTTGGAATTACAGAGTGGAATCAAATGGAATTTAAAGAATGGTTTTTTACCCACCCAGGACAAGTGATATTGATTGTGGTAAGCAAAATATAGTACTATTTAACTATATTAACTATATATTTATTTGATTGGAAAATATGTGGCTCTATAAAACAGGTGAAACTCGGAAAATTAGAATATCGTGCAAAAGTTTATTTATTTCAGTAATGCAACTTAAAAGGTGAAACTAATATATGAAATAGATTCATTACATGCAAAGCAAGATAGTTCAAGCTGTGATTTGTCATAATTGAGATGATTATGGTGTACAGCTCATGAAAA
>JAEANM010012754.1:0-14677 GCA_017656035.1 Myanophis thanlyinensis | reverse complement strand
TTCAAAATGCTGCATGTCCTGATGAAAGCGCTCTCCTTGCTCCTCGGCCACAAAAGCGATGTTTCGGGGGGTCTAACAACTATTTTCTACGTACTTGCTGCTCATTTAACCAGAAATCAATAATTTGAAACCAGAAACAGAATTTTTTTGAAAATTGTTACACAGTATTATTTATCTATCGATCTATCAATTGATCTATCATCTATCTATCATTTATATATCTATCTATAATTTATCATCTAACTATCATTTATGGGGCAGCCTATTTTATGGAGCAAAATCTGCAGGCTCAGATACATAATTAACAAATCCATATCAATTTGATTCAAAATTAGTTGAATATCATTAGTATCATGAAAAAAGCTCGAGTACTTTCAAAATTTGTTGTTTAAATCATAATGCTGGTGCGTGTGTAGTAAAAAGATCACAGAAAAGCACCTACATTATATTTTCAAGAGAAATATCCAAAATAGTTGTCACCTGAGATATTGCTGGGCTCAAAAACAAATCTAAAAATATTTTCAGTTTCAAATTCTGATCTAATTTTAACATCTTACTTTAACAGAGGATCCGGCTTGTGTATTTTTTTTTACACCAGAACAGAATGCAAATTCAAAGAAATGGAAGAGGAAAATTGAGGGTTCTCTGCATCTTCAGCAATATGTCTATTGCAATAATTATGTTTGAAAAATGTAGAAACATCAGACTAATTAAGATCTATAATACAATCAGTTCAAACACATGCTATAGCTAGGAATGTGTGGTCTAAGACAGTATTATTAGTATTTAATATAGTGTTTGAAACAGATGCACTTAAAGGCATATTTCATATTAGCATATTTTAATGTAACAATTGGTGTGACAAAATATTATTTTAGGAGAAGAAGAAGAAAAAAGAGAAAGAGAAAGAGAAGGAGAAGAAGAAAGTAAAGCCAATAATAATAGGCACCTTGGCTACAATCCTAAAACAACTGGAATACCATTTAAATAACACTGGCGTTGACAAAATCACCATCAGTCAATTGCAAAAGGGGCTTTATTTGGAACAATGATACCTTTAATACCATCAAACAACACAATCTGCCTAGTCTGAGTCCTTGTGAAGGATTCAATAGGTGCATCAAAAAGCCAAATCCAGTCTAAACATCTGGCTGACACTGCAACCAACCAAAACTGCATCTGAAAAGTTCTGCCAAACTATTTTAGATTGGTCATGGTTGGCCAAAATAAAATGCAGTACATTTTGGACCAAAATCTGGAGGGATCTTGGAGTAGTTCTACAGGATAAATGAGACAAGACTGCTTCAGCCTCTCCTTATCTCCATTATTTGATCTTCCCAGACTTCCCTTCATTTGCATCCTTTCCTTCAGCCACCATTACTGATTTCCTGATATACGTAGTATAATGTTCTGGCTGAACTGTCACCTATCTTCCCTGCCTTCCCACAACCATTCATGCTGCCATACTGGCCTCTTTTCTGTTCCACACTGTGATGGTTACAACAATAAGGAACAGCTTCCTGTCCAGGATATCACCCCATTGCACACACACATATACCTTCCAAATCATCTTCTCTCTTTCCACTGCCTCTTCTCAACTGCTGCAGCTCATCTGCATGTGCTGCAGTAAAGGAAATCCCTCATCCTTGGCTCCTGCCCCCAACCTGTCCCCCCCCCACCAGTTATTCCTCTCAAATAACTTTGGTCTGGAATAACTGTTTCTATTTATCCATAAAACCAATAATTCTGTTTACAACACATCGAACAGCATGGTAAACATAATACATTTACCATCTGAATTTTAAGAATGTCCACAAATTTTGCAAATTAGCAAATGTGAAAAGGGGGGAAGTCACAACCTAATAGTTCTTTTTACCGTTATTTTCTTTCTTCTTTAATTTTTTAGGTATTTTAACTTTTGCTAAATATGCTTTGTCTACTTTTCCCCTTTTTATCAACATTATATTGTTTGACATACAGTACAATAGAGAGTTTAATATCAAACAATTTGCTTAAGTTTGAAGCCATTATAATATAACCAATTTTTTTTAAATGTTATATTTAACTTTGAATGGAAAAAAACAAATGATGTCATGCTTTTAATATGACATTCTAAATTGTAATTAATATTGATAGAACTTTTCTTTCATTTTTCTATTTTCAATCTTAGCTGTCAAAATAGTTGAATGTTAATAATCTCTAATCATATAAACATCACTTTAGTGAAACAGTACAAAATATCAAGCTCTATAACAACATCATAAAAAGATGGCAATCCTGTTTAGTTCCATATGCAAACTAAAATATTAATGTATTTATATATCACATTTAGAAACTTCCCATCTCAGAACAACTCTGTACAATAAAAAAATAAAACTATATAAATATTATATCCCACTAGGAGGCAGTAACAAATGTTTCAGTTTAAGCCCAGATACCGCAAACCATCTTTTATGTACTCAGAAGTGTTCATACTTGGAATGTTTGCTGCATCTTATTAGCTAGTATTATTTAATCACTGAACATCTGTTCTAAGTGCCATCAACATAAACTTTTCACTGAAACAACCACCTATTCAAATCCTGAAACCAGAATTCCTTCTTCTCAGATAAGGCTATCCTCGCAACATAATCCATCTTCAGATTTGATTTCATATCATACCTAGACAGAGTAGTTCTCTGCTTGATAATATTGAATGGCTCTACCATGTACAACAGGGGTGTCAAACTCAATTGCATTAAGGGCCTCATCAGGGTTGTGTTTGACCTCAGAGGGCCAGGGTGAGCATCGCCATGGTGGGCATGGCCAGCTCAACATCACTCCTCTAGGGGGCACCTGTGGTGGCCCAAGCACTCTGCCAGTGAAAACAGGCTCCCGAGCTCCATTTTCGGCTGCCACAGCCTCCTGCAACCCTCCTGAGCTCCATTTTCACTAGCAGAGGGTTGCCAGACCTCTTTCCAAAAGCCCTCAGATCTAAATAGTCACATCTATGTGTTTGGGTGGGAAGACCATTTTCACAAATTATTTACTAAAGAACAGAAACTGACTCTGGATCTAAATGTCTCAGTCATCCAGGTCATGGTTGTCCCAGAGGTACTTTTTCAAAAGGCAACTGGACTTTCTGATTTTCCTCTGAAGATGTTTCACTTCTTGTCCAAGAAGCTTCTTCAGCTCTTTGGGACTGACTCTAGATCTTGACTCTCTCCAATTGGCTCTCTGAGTTTCTGATAGTATAGTATTAGTCAAGAAACTGCAATAGAAGTTATTAGAAGATCAATAATACATTTCATCTCTTCTAAAGAAATTAAAAAAAAAATCTAGGTGACTCTTGGCCTCTTTGTTTTTACATTTTATTAAGCCCAAATTTCAATGGCTGTGGAACTGCAAAGATTATGCTGAACTATAACAAAATGGAAGTGAATTTTATTTGAACTGTCTTTCCGTTAACATGGTAAATAAATGATATATTCTGATAGAATTTTGAGCTGAACTGAAGCAGAAAACATACTAGCAGATGAGAATGCAGGCTTTTATTCAGGCTGCTCATTAATGAAACAGGCTTTAATTTTATCACATTTGACTGAACAACGTGGCAACAAACCAATCGTTGCTCTGGATGCGATGTTTTGTTAGTCTTAAATGTTTTTCTATTTAATATTTTGTAATTATTCTGGCAAAGAACAAGTCAGCTGCACAACTGACCACCATCTGCTACTTTTGATTTGTCTGTTATATGAAAATTGTTGGAAATTCTGATGCAAACCTGAAACTTATTTAAAGAAGAAATCCAAGCAGACAAATAGGTTAAAGGGATTGTACTAGATTTTGAATCATTTACATCACTTCTGTGGTTTAGACTGGCATCTGTGCATCTCTCAATATTACTATAAGAAGACAATTTTGTTATTTATTCTCTAACTCTAATAGGTTGAAGAAGATTCTTCAACCCTTTCTTTGACTGCTGGAAAGAACATTTCCTATCAATTAATTATTCTAAAACTAAACCCTTGCTTTTTGCTATGAAACCAGCATACTAAAATGGGCTTCAGAAGACAGCTACACATATAGATTAACAGACCCTGTAGGTCATCTAGTCCAACCCCCCACCCACCCAACCAAACTCTACACCATTTTTGACAGATGGCACTCCAGTCTCTTCTTGAAAGTTTCCAGTGATGAAGCTCCCACAACTTCTGAAGGCAAGCAGTTCCATTGGTTGATTGCTTTCACTGTCAGAAAATTTCCTGATTTAATCTCTCCTTGTTCAGTTTCCTTCGTCATTCCTTGTCTGGTTCCTTTGGAAAATAGCTTGACCCCCTCCCACTTTCTCTCTGTGGCAGCCCCTCAAATATTCCAACACTGCTATCATGTCTCCCCCTGGTTCTTCTCTTCACTAGACTAGCCATGCCCAGTTCCTGCAACTGTTCATCGTATGTTTTAGCCTCCAGTCCCCTAATCATCTTGGTTGCTCTTCTTTGCACTCTTTCTAGAATCTCAACATGGAACAATCATGGAACAAATGAAATGCTTCACATAACTTGGTAATATCCTCTAAAATGCAATAGACTTTAACTTGCAGGGTACAAAGTACCCAGTGGACTGCAAGATTCCCCCAAATCCAATTTTCCTTATTAAAATGAGACTAAACAATGTTTGGTGCATCAGTAAGAATTTTTTATCTTTGGTAAAATTAAAATGTCATTCTTAATTTTGGTAGATAAATTCCTCTCATTTTGGAAGCGCACATTAGGGAAGAAATTGCACCATTATGGTTTCTCTTTATCTACTATAAGCACAATGACTAACAATCATGCTGAACTAGAGCTCACACTGAGGACCCTAAATATAGAGTGTCAGTCTCATCAGGAAAAATAATAAAATCAATCAATATAGGCATACAAATCTATAACAAAAGGCCAGCTGGGTACTTAGACCAGCTCACTATTCCAAAATAGCATAGGATTAGGATGATGTAACTCGCATATTTCACTGTGCTACAATTGGCAGTCTTCCAAAAAGAAGATACATGAAGATACCATATTCAGAAATTAAATTTGTATATGTACTTCTAGGACAACCAAAACAATAGTCTGTATATTACTCTATTGCAACTCTTTCTCCCTTTTCCCTACTACTACTAAAATATATTCTCAGATACAAAAGGTTTTGCCTGATAGCAAATAAATCTGGCAGATTCTGCAAACTTTTATTAATCAACAAATCAGTTACATCATAATTGTATAGATATGTCATGTAAAATACATTCAAATGTACATTTATTGTGATTATGGAGCAAACTGGTAGGCAAATAAAGAACAAAAGTCATGTTTGTCTGTCCTTCTCTCTGTCAAAGTTTTATAGCTGCACATCTCACAAGAAGTGACTATAACTTCTGTAAGAATATAAGAGTAACTTTCAGGACTATTTCTTTCTGGTTGTTTCAACCCACCCCATGCATGCTCTGGGTGCCATCAGCTAAAGAGTGACAAGCTGGTAGAGCCCAGGAGAACAGCCTTTTCTATCATAGCACCCACCTTCTGGAATGCCATCCCTCCAAAAATCAGATGGGACGCTTCCCCATTATCCTTTTGTAAGGCCTGAAGATATGACTCTGTGTGTCAGCCTGGGGTCCACGTATTGAATGGAGCCTCTTGGCTGGCTATGTTGAATCTTGGAGTTTGCTCTGAGATCTTTTTACTAGCTTCTATGGATGTTATATTTCTGTACATGTTTTATTCTTTTAACACTGCAAGCCACCCTGAGTCATACATGTGAAACGGGCAGCCATATAAATCCAGTAAATAAATAAAAATACTTCATTTAGTATGAAGTATATATCTCCTCTTCTGCAATAAAATAACCAGGTTGACCTAACACTTTTACGTGATTTTTTTATCCAATTAATATGACAAAATCATCTTAAAAGTGCATAGTACATTTGACAGATTTCGACCAGAAGGGTCACTAATTTTATAAATTGAAGTTAGTATATATGTTACATTGTTTCTTATGTCTGTTTGGTGCATATATTTCTTTATGTCCATGGTCATAAATATTTTTTTAATGTTTTAAATTTAACCAAAATAGTGCAGACACTCTCAACAGCCATTCTTACATGAGGAGTATACTACATATACAAACTTTTGAATAAAAATGGATAAATGGCTATTTTTCTCGTCCACTTTGCAGAAAAAAAGATGCATTTATAGTGACCCAATAATAATAAAGATATACATTTTATAATATTTTCTTTCAAATTAACAAAAATGGAGATGTAGGAGGCAAAGGGGTAAAAGGAAAGTGGATGTCCTAACTTTGTATCTGCTACCATTATTAATATCTTGTAGAGAAGAGATTTGCTTAAAAATAATCCCATACAGCTGTAGAATGTACTGTATACATATACTTATTTTGAAGGTCTGGTAAGAAAACCTCATTTAAATAGTCTGTTGTACAAAGATCCTATGGAACTCCTAACTAACTGTGCTCCATGTTTATTAATATGTATGAGGCTGATCTTGAGTTTTCCATCAAGACTTCCCATATTATCTATATATGGAAGAAGCAAACAATGGAAGGTGGTAGGAGAAAAGGAAAAACTGACTTTTTCATAATAATTATAACTGTGGAGCATGATGAGCCATTGAGTATACCTTCCCAACAATTAAATGGCAGCTTTATTTTAATATAACAAAGGAAATATTTATTAAATACTTGTAGAATGTTCTCACATTTATTTAAAATCAAATCCGAAATTTTTTATCCCCCCTTTCATTTCTATCCAACTCAAAGTAGCGAACATACTGATAGGTCTTAAGGACCTCCTATTTTCCCTACAACAGCAAACCTGTTAGGTGAGTTGAGCCAAGAATATGACTGGCCCAAGGTCACCCAACTGGCTCTCATGCCTAAGGCCGAAATGCAACTCAAGGTCTTCTAATTTGTTGGCCACTACAAGAAATTGGCTCTGTATCTATAACAAGTATATAATATGTACCAAAGTCAACTGATAAGCCTCAAGAGCTATACTTACCAAGGTGGCTGAGGGCATCTTTGTCCCAAGGCCAGGTGCCAGCACCAGCTAGCTCTTCTTGCACAGAGCTGGCAAAATAGATATTGAGGAAGTGTGTGCTGTTCAACTGAAGGACCTCCTTAAGTTCCTTCATGCTCATATAGGCCCTGCAGAGTCAGTAGGGGAAAGAGGTTAATAACTAAACAGATAAATCCCAATACAATTTAGTTCAATCGAAATTGAACATCTTCATGAGTGGTCCACACTATGTGCTGCATATAGGCTGATCCCTATTTAAACTCCAACATTTAAAGGGAACTCAAGCAAAAGTTACAGGCTGGAAAAATCTCTTCTTGAGTTTGAGAAGGGCTTGGGCCAGTCAGAACAAACAACAGTGGAACTGATGCATCTTTACATTACAGTTTAGGTGTTTTTTAGATCTATGTAGTTCTATGGTTCAGCGAATTGTCTCTTGTTAATGCAAACCCGGGGGCATCCAAACAATCTCATGATTCAGCAGTGGCTTGAAATAAAATATCATGCACAACATAGCATTAGAGCAAGGGACAAAAATGTTGCAAGAGGAGTAGGATCCTATTAATTTTGTTACATCAAGACTCCAACTATTTGTGCCAAAACCTGGCCACCAAACTCTTCTTTTCTGATTTTGTGTTTCCAGGTAGGATGTTTTTCATATATCTGGTGGACCCTATTTGGATTGAGGTCCATCATATTAAGAGAGTTATCTTTATCTTATCATTGCCTGAAAGATCCACAACAAACTTTTATCTCTGTTTTTTAAATTTCATTACAAATCACTCTAAGACTTTTTAAATTATTACTCTATAATAGCAAAGAAAAATTGAACAACTAGATCATAAAATGTAGCATATTCCAGACACAACCAATAAATACAACACGGACATGCAATCAATAACATTTTATTTCCTTAAAGTTCTGGTCTTTACATACATATTACATATGCCTACCCAGATTATTCATTCAGTATAATTTTACCAAATAAGGTTAAAACATACACATTTACCATTGCTTCTATTCTATAAAGGGAGAAGTGAGGACTCTCTAACATGGAACCCAATCCATTATTTCCAAATTCTCACAGGACACTTCCCAACTCTTTTTTTTTCCATTTCATCAACCAAGAAGCAATGCCCCCAAAAGATCAAGTTAAAGCATCAATGGCAGAAGATTCATTTCCAAAAGCATTTGGGGTTTGTTTTTATATTCTCTTACACCCAATAAATAATTAAAATAAAATAAAAATAATCCACAGCTTTTCAATGAAAGCATTTCCTCTATTTTACATCTCTTCTTTTCAAGTTGAGAAATTAAAATTTCTATCATTGTTTAAATAAACCAGGAGCCTCAGTGCTCATCTCCCATTCTAGTATCAGATTTCAGCTTCTGTGCAACCAGAGGTTTGCAATGTACTAGAGAAATAGCAAGAGGGGAACAAGAAGAATGAGATCAGAATGAACTGAAATAAAATTGAGCAAATAAAAATAATGCAAACACTTCTGATAAATAACAGCAGTAATACTCTTGACAACAGGAATCATAACTTGCTTTTTGTAACTACAGCAGGTCACCGGAGCTGCTTTTAATCTTCCTACTAGCCATATTTGAGCCAGATTGATGTAGCAATTAAGGCATCAGACTAGAAACTGGGAGACTGTGAGTCTTAGTACCATTTAAGGCACAAAGCCAGCTCAGTGGCCTTGGAAGCCAGTCCCTCTCTCTCAGCTCTAGAAAGCAAGCATGGGCAAACTACTTCTAAAAAACATTACCAAGAAAACTGTAGAGACTAATCCAGGCATTGCCAACAGTCAAACACTAACTCAAATAGATGTGTGCACATGTATGTTTATGTGCACATGCACACAGACACACTAACTTTATTAAGGCAGTACCTTCACATATAGATTTCAACATGGGAGTGAAAAGCCTTTTTCTTTCCAGGGCTCTTGAGTCCTGCACATGAGTCTGTAATAGAGAGCCTTTGTCTACATGTAGTACTTAAGGTATGAAATCTCACGGGGTGCCAGGATACACGCAGGCTTTCACCATGTTCAACACTGACTGCATGTAGATTTTTGGGAAAGAAGTCCAAATGTAAATGCAAAAAAAGATTCTTCAGTGACATGTTGCATTTCATGGTGTTGTATGCTGTAAGAGGTTTATCAGCCAGCTATGTATAATTTGGTACTCTGTTGTTGCCAAGAATATTCTCAACAATATCCTTGAATGCTTTGCAGGTGATTTTCTTTGGCCCGACTACCAGATCTTTAAACCACATGTCTTTAACAGTGTACGGTATCTGATTTTATGCCTTCCTTAATCTTGGAATTAATTAATCTTAGAAACATCTATCTCAAATAAGAAAAAACTTCACCTGCCTTGTCCATTATTTTCACAAAATTTTTCATCAGTCCAAGTTTTATGTGAAGTGGAAGCCAAAATACCTTGAGTCAGTAAGTAGTTCACGTGCCACATTTTCTGGTTCTAGAACCAAATTCTTTCAAAGTGACATTTCATTTAATTGTAATTAAAAAATTACATAATTTACATATGTAACAATGCTATTGGTTACAGGCCAAAAATCCATAAGATACACCTATAAGGGTTTCATGTGGACCTATTGACTACACAAAGTCCTTATAAACAGAGGAACACTGACACTGACAATCCCTAAATTCAGCTGAAAATGTTACCTAGCCTGGTTACAAAATGTTTGGAAACCAACCCATAAGCTCAGAGAACGAACCTCCACTCATAAGCTCAGAGAACGAACCTCCACTCTCATACACCTGAACGTTTTCAGGAAGCAAAATCTTTCTTGTCTGATAGAAACTGTGGGAAAATTATCAAGGGGATATATGTGAATGGAGCAAATGCAGTATCAAAATACTTTTGGCTTCTTCATTTATAGTTTGACCTCAAGATCTCATAGGTCAAAAGATTATAGTACAGGGGCTATGCAGAAAAATCGGGATGAACCCATAACCATCGCTGTAAACTAAATCAATGTATAATAATAATTTCATTTCATCTATTATAGAACTCACTCTTCAAATAGCAAACATTCGATCATTCTTTGCACAGTGGTAAGTCTTGGTTTTCGAGAACCCTCTAAACAAACAGTTGCTAAGTTTTAAATCCTTCAAGTTCACAGGCTAAAATTTTTATGTATCAGAAAGAGAAATCTTGTCAGATAATATTAAATAAAATATAATGCACAGGTCAATACAGAATAGAAAGCATTATTTTTTAAAAAATGAAAAGGGCCCAATCTCTGTAATTCTATCACTTTGTCAGTCTCAATATGTGGTAGACCTGATGAAAACCACTGCTACCATTTCTTTGAGAATTATTTTTAAAAAATAGGCATACTTCCTTACCACAAATTTACTGTAACATCTGGTTTGGCTCTGAATTAAATTGTGGAACTGGGTGTGATCTCTCATCAGAGTGAACTTAACAATCCTGGTGATGAAAGCTCATGAAATAGGATCAGGCAGGAATTTCAGCTCAATTCTTTGGTCACTCATTAACTTATTTTTGGTGAAATAATTACAAAATAGAGAATGACAAGATATACTGATCTCAACCTCGGAGGTGAATTGCCTTCTGATCCAAAATTTTTTCCCATGTCTAAAACAGTATATATTAAGAGGGAGCGCAAAGCATTTTTATTGCTATAGAAAGGTTAGCCCCTCCTCACAGATGAATTGAAGACAAGCAAAACAAAAGTCTGTCTGTCTTATTTCTACTCAGTAGTTAACTTCTACGTGTTCTGAATAAAATTAATAAAATAACCAATTGCAAAATAAATAGAACTGTTCAAAACAGGCTTTATGGAATAAGAAGCTCCCAGTGGGGATGATGCTTTTTCTTTTTTTTCCTGGCAATTTCTCACCCATGTGAAACAGGTGACTGTCAAGTGATTCACTAGGGCTCAAAAATTTATTTAATTAACTGGTTCCTAGAGAAAATGATGCTAACTAAATTATTTTTTAATTAAGAGGAAATAAAAAAATTTCACTACAATGTAGCTGTTTTAATTATTAGGAGTCAGGTGCCATATCAATTTATTATCATAGTTGGTTTGCAGTCAGCTGATGTATAGATGGAACTGGCCTTTTTATCTAGTCCTTTCCAAGACAACAAGATGCTATTGTTTGATGATGTTAACTATATCTAGAAAAATTACACAAATGCACGCATTAATACTTTATACACACATGCAAAAAAATTGCTAGAAATTTGCTTGAAAAATCCACAAGCAATAAAGTATATTATGAGATAAACCTTTTAACTGTAACTTGGAATGGTCTGTAGATGATGTCACAACTGCCAAAAATCCATCCCCTGGATGTAATTTTAAAATAGAAGCAACATTAATTACATATTCTTGAAAGACTCCAAATTTCATATGCCAAATTCAAAGTCAGGGGTCCCTACTTCCATTTGCAAGTAGGTATTCCTGAAAATGAATTGTCCCTTCAAACTCCAGTGTCCCAACCATTGTCCTTAAATGAAGTTCCAGGTTTTACTCAGCATACATCCTTCTTACACTTTGGGGATTCATCTAAAGTAAGAGGATGTGAGAGATGGTGGGAAAGAAACAGGGGCGGAGATTCCATTTAGGCAAGAAAAGGCAATAAGACCAGAAGAAAGCATTTCAAAGAGATTCCACCTTAATTGACTCACTATTAGTTAGCCAGGAAATGTACTCTTTCATTTTTTTAAGATTATGTTTTTGCTCCAATATTAAAAAAGCCCTTCTGAAATTCATGTAGTTCTCACTTGTTTTTGACAGCTATATGAGGCTTGGCAGAAGAAACTCATTCTATCTTTCCTACATATAAATTTATTTTCCCAATAGTATGGAACGCTATGTAACAGATCCAGTAACTGCTACTACAGATTTTCCCTCCCATGTACAGGGTTATAAGAACAAGGAAAACAAAAACATGTTTGTATGAACAGAAAATGTGCGGCCTATATTTCAACAAATGAGAAATGATTAACTAAGACAACCACTGAAGTTGTAAGATTTTATTTATAGGAAAGCTTCTGATTATGCAGCTACAAAGAAATGGCCAAATACATGTTAGGTTGTGCCTGAACCATTTTTTCATGCCAATATCAATTAAAAAAAAAAGTAAATAAGGTTGTATATTTGCCCTTCTCTTATAAATGTTTATATTAATGCCATAATTAAAGCTCTTGAAAACACTGATTGCCGTCTGCTCAAATTGGGCATCAACCTATCTTAATACTATACAGTATTAAATTCACTAAATTTAGTAGTGCATTAAAGTAAGTACAACTCAACCAAAAGCCACCCAGCTGTATTTTTGTTATGATTTACCAACCCTATGTCATACATAAGATCTGGTAATTTTTTAGAAATTTCTGAAGCTTTGATGAGCCACACAGCCAGCTAGAGCATACTGATAAGGTAAAAGAAGACACAAGGTACAAACAGTTATAATCTATTTTGGGAACAGTTCTTCTTGACTGGTCTGCTGTTAGTGAGAAACCTCAATGAGGCAAGAACCTGAAATTATTTAAAGCACACTTGAGATTCCCACTTTATTGAAAGAGTCAACTCTTTGATACATCAAAGTATAACTGAATTCTTGTGACAGACTTAGTTTGTGGTGATGCTGTGGAGAGGCTTAGCAGTTAATTTGGAAACTCCTGAACAAGAATATTCTGAAGATATGCAAGATGTGGATAAAATATGTGTTTAATATTAAGGTCTCAGTAGAAGCTGAATTTTATAATATTCAAGCCTGTGATGCATGACACGTGTATAAAAGGAGCAAAGTCTGGGGCACAATAGTGTATCACTCACTGAATCACTGCCTCCCCTCCCAGGAATGCATCTGTACATACTGATGGCCATAGGTCCAAACCCAATGATTCTTCCAGTAACTTCATATGTTATAGAAGTTAAATAAAAGGGAAGATAGGAAGGAACTGCAGGACCTCTTTCCCTCTTATAATATTTAGGGGAGGGGTGTTCATGTTATTTCAACATTTCCTTTTAGGATTGCCCAGAGAATGAGGATCAGAATCATCATAAAACAGAATCCTCCAACCACTGACTCCTCAAGCTCTCTAAAAGAATATAGATTACTGCACACTGACCATCACTGATTTAAAAAATGAATCATCTGCAAGATAATCTCAAAGAGCTCAATTGAGTAATTGTCTACAAGTGCATTTTTTTAAAAAAGCCAGTTGTTTCTTTTTATCCTTCCACTTCCATTTGAGTAGTTGGATTCCACTCTAAAAGTAGCACACAAGTCACCTATTCTCATATTCCATTGCCCAAAACAGTTACATTTACTATGGAACTCAAAGGATCCTTTGTAGAATAAGGAAAACTTCAAAGTCATGATATAATGGAAGAGTTTGTTACTCCATGTCGCAACTATGCTGGTTCTACTGTTGTTGTCCAGATCTCAGAAAATAACCTTCAAAGTCACTGGACTCCAAGCAAATCCCTCAGTCTCCAAAGTTAGGCCAGATTCATTTGTTCCCCAACTGATTGAAGACAGCACACTGCATCTATTCCCAACAAGGATATCTTTTATGGAACTACAATATGGGTCAGCCATGTCCAAAAAAACCCTACTGAGGTTTATGAAAGAACAGGGCCCTTGCATAAAAGGGATATACTATTCAACACTCTCTTACATGCCTCTAAGAAGCTATAGGAATCTTCAAAAGTCAAAACATTTAACCCTGCAAATTAATTGGCTTAGATCCAGTTCTAGAAAGCTGTAAGTAACAGTGTAATGGTGCAGTTTCCCATTACTGAACATTTTCCTTCTGGAATTCTTCTCTTCTTCCAGGAATCAAGGTGTTGTGCTGCTTTAACTGTATCCTTCCCTGCCAAATAAGTAGTTGCTTTATCACCCTTCTGACATGACCAACTTTCCTTTAACCCTGCTTCTTTCTTTGTGGCAAAAACAAGCAAGATCTTAATTCAGAAAACCAGTAAGCATTATCCTAAAGCAGAAAGTCTAAAATTTTGCCAATTTACAAGTATCTTTAGATATTAACAATTAATGACATTTCTCAACCAAGGTGCCTTTGTGATTTGTGGACTTCAACTCCCGGAATTCTTAGCAAGGACCACATTGTATGGGGAATTCTGGGAGATGAATTTCATATATCACAAAGGTACCAGATTGAGAAATAGTGCAATAACCTTTCCTTCCTTTCCTTCCATCCTTCCTTTCCCCCCAATGAAATTCCTTTTATTTTAATCAAATAAAAAATAATCACAATAAACCTTAAATTTTTACCTCTCATGCAATAAAGATATTTCCCCCCTTAAGTCATTACTATGGCTGTTGGTATTGGAATGATAAGAATTTCTAAATCAAGGTGTCAATGTAATAATAACAAGAGCAGTACAAGATACAACTAGACATGAACAAAGAACCAGAATGTTTGAATTCTCTGCAATACAACAAAAATGAGATCGGACGGTCCCCAAACATTTACAACCATATCACTGTAAGAAGCTAGTTATTTTTCTTCTGAGTTACAGTGGCAAGAAAAAGTATGTGAACCCCTTGGGATTACGTGGAGTTTTGCATGAATTGGGCATAAAATGTGCTC
>JAEANM010012753.1:0-14677 GCA_017656035.1 Myanophis thanlyinensis | reverse complement strand
TAATTTTTAATTTGATAGAATCAACCACCTAATTTAATTCTTTTAATTTGTTTTTAATTGATATTTATTTTATTGTCACCGCCCCGAGTCCCTTCTTGGAAGAGAGGTGGTATATAAATTTAATAAATAAATAAATAAATAAATATCCTTTGTTGCTGTGTCTCTCTTATCTCTTCCTATGTAGTCTTTTTCTAATGGCTCTATTTCTGCTCTCCACCCCATCCTATTCCCCCTTATCTTGTAGACGTCACATTCACTTCACTTCAGTTCCAGGTAGGGTGGATCTCTCAATCTTCTTCAGAAGACCACACTAAATCTGGTAGTGCAAATTTTCACTTGCCAGAGCCAGGTCTCCACTAGGATATCTCTGGAACATAGAAGCAACATTTAAGAAACAAGAGCTGCTTCCTCTTAACTATGATTTAAACTATGACTATGGCAGGTTATCTTGGGTATAAAAAAGAAGTAGCCTTAACATAGTCTGTTGTCAAGGATAATTTTTTTTAACTGTGTGTCCAAAAGCAGACATGTTGACTTTTCTATGAATTGCATTTGTGCCTGCTTCAATATCTGCTCTTCTCTGTCCTACTCTGAAATCAGATCCTTGTGAGACATCAGTAGTGACATTTGGTTGCCTAGCAACAGCAGAACATGAACAATAATGTGAGAGCCACTACCAGAAATGTTTTTCTACTCCTCCTGATGGTAACTGCTATTAACTGCAATAATAAAGTATTAATTATTCAGAAAGAAAGGAGACAGTTTGAGTTGGTTATTGAGGATGTGTAACTGTGGTGTTCTGAGGGGATGGTGTGATTGTCAGGACAGTTAGACAATTTGTTTTAGAACAACTGGAAGTTGTAAACGGAGAAAAAGAAAAGAAAAAGAAAAACAGAGGAAGTGATGCTTGTAAAACCTTTCTTATTTCATCTGTCATCCAAGAATTTTAAATATTGTATATAGTTTGAAAAAACATGCAGTATATTCCTATGCTACTGTTTGTGAAATAATGGACAAAAAAGCATCATATTTGCAAAAATTTGTATTGCTCCTGTTTTAACAGAAACTAGAAAATAACCCTGGCTGACAGATTTACTCATAACCAGCACAGGATAATTCACTTGAGAGGGATATATTAACGATCCAAAATGCATCAAATATTTAATCATTCACTTGTTTTTTAAGATTAGGTTTTAAGTGGCATGTATAAAATCTTCCATGATATTATAAGCCTCAATAATAATAAAAAAAGAACTCTATCAAACTAGTTCCTGTTTATGCCTTCAGAATAACACTTTATGCCATACTCTGGTTTATACCACCTACATAAAAATATCTATGAGATTTAGCAGTGGCTTTTAATAACCATATGTAGTTGCATTTTGTTTGTGTGCTGGCTCTCAAATTGTGGAATATTCTCCCTAGATAGGCCATTTTGGTGTAATTTTTTTCAGTAAATGGTAAAACAATTTCATTTTCAGATTTAAAATGTGTAAGGTTTCTCTTTTTTAAAAAAGATTTTTTTCTGAATATTTGCTAGTCTAAATAAATAAGATCCTAATATTATTTTTTTTCTGCTTACCTTTTTTTCTGCTTACCTTTTTTTCTGCTTACCTTTATCTTCCAGATTTGTTTTCTTTTTTTCCCCTTTTTTTAAATTTTTACTATTAATGAATAGGTTTCTATTTTCTTTTTATTGTCTGTTCTGGGAGGTCTGATTAGAGTTGAGATTATAAAAGGAAGAAAGGTAGGCACTAATAGCTGCCCTAAATGAGTATACACCTATGCCAGAATTTTGTTTTCCTTTCATTTCACAGGCTTACTAGACTAAAGTAGTGTAATCCCAGCAATTTTAAGTTGTATGGACTTCAAATCCTAGAATTCCCCAGCCAGCACATCAGTGCTTTGTGCCCAGAAATGCAGTATTAGCCTTTCCAATAGAAAGGAATAAATGCATACCAGCTCTGGTAAATATTAGATTCATTTCCAAATCATTAAATCATCCCAAATCATTAGATTTGGAAACGAATTGCAAGCTACTCCTCTCTCATAGTAGCCCTTAAGTCAGTTCTCTCTCTTTCCAATATGATGTTCAGCACCAGAGGAAAAAAATTATCAGAGGGATTATAGGACACAGGGAACACGATTCCAGCATACTATTCCTCTCCTAGAGGGAAACATAAAGGTAAAGGTTCCCTTGCACATACGTGCTAGTCATTCCCAACTCTAGGGAGCAGTGCTCATCTCCATTTCTTAGCCAAAGAGCCAGAACCGTCTGCTGATGATTTCATGGTCATGTGGCCGGCATGACTAAATACCAAAGGGCCAAGGTGGTCCTTATTTTTTTATTTGCATTTTTACATGTTTTCGAACCACTAGGTTGGCAGAAGCTGGGGCAAGTAACGGAGCTCAATCTGTTACGCAGCGCTAGGGATTTGAACTGCCGACCTTTCTGATCGACAAGCTCAACATCTTAGCCTCTGAGCCACCATGTCCCCTTAGAGGGAAACATTTAAATATGAAAACTCTGATATCATTTGAGATGCCTTTCTAGTCATTGTAGAATTACAGTTTTACACTAATAGGAGAATCACAAAAGATTTGCATATTAATTTGAATCAATATGGTAAGAATATCAGTCTTTACAGGAATGCTTGCTTCTAACAAATACACAACACCTGAATTCAGATAATTAACCTTTCAGACAGCAGTTCCTAAACAGTCTAGAAAATAATTCCAATATATAATGTTTCCTTTTGCAGAAAACAATAACCGTTAGTTAGAGTTTGACTACTCCTGATCTTTTCTTTCTTTGGGTCATTTTTTTTTCTTACATTGAAATGCATAGTATTATCATGCGAATAGAATTTTTATATATAAATAAGACATGTTAAAAAGATGAATATAAAATTAAGACAGCTTAATAGGTTATAAAATAGCAAGCCATTATCTAGTTATTCTCTTCTCCTAGTTATTATATTGGTTAGATTTAACTGTAATTCCCCGTTCATTAAAGAGCTAAAAGTGCAATTCAACTGCTGGGAAAGCTTTAATTCAAAGCACTTGGATCTGAAAGTAAGTCTAAATATTACCAGGGAGACCACTCTCTTCCTGCCTGGCAAGGTTCTTTGGCTCCAGCTCTAAGCTCATCTTTGATTTAGCTTTGTTTTGTTTTTACAACCATAAAACTATTTCACAAATGCAAGTTCAACTATGGCAGTAATTAAAATTGAATAAAAGCGAATAGATAATTCTTAATTCAAAGATTGATGACAATCTTTGGTCTGATGTTTATAGACCTTGATTGTTGAAAGAAGCCCCCCAATAGTTTTTACTGACTATCCTGTGTTTGGACAAGAAAAGAAGAAGAAAAATACCTTCAAGGCTAGGCACTGCTAGTCCTGGAGAACATCTCAGGCCTTTTAGAAACTAAGGAAAACGATGGAATGTATTATTTTTGGCTTCTGTCATGCATGTTCTGGGATCGGAATAATTCACAGGATAATTTTCTCATCTGCTGATTACTTGGTTCCCCCCACAAAAAAGACATTCTCAATTTGGTTAAATGGATTTTATTGAAACTTTATTTTAATGGACTGGAAGAAATCGATAGTAAAAATCATACTTGCAGGGTCTCCTATGAATTTTCCTTACCTTATATAGATGTTACTATCAATGAAATGTGAAAAACAAATCAGGCTATTTTGTTTTCATTGACATAACTTTTTATACCATGTAGACTTTTTGAAATGCACATTCCCCTAATGTGTTTATTTTATTTTATTTTTAAAGCTTATTTTAAAGAGCACTATTACTATTATAGCATACTGTACCTTCCTTTCAGGGTATCAAAAGTGGTTTTTATTTTTGAAAAGGCAACTGGGCTGATTTTTTTTTTTTTTAAAGAAAGATGAAGAAAACGACATTTTGCTTCCTATCCTGGAAGCTTCATCAGTTGTATTGGAGGGCGTGATGAAGCTGATAAAGCTTCTAGGAGAGGAAGCGAAATGTCTTCTTCCTTAAAAAAATATCAGTCCAGTTGCCTTTTCAAAAATAAAAACCGCTTTTGATACAAGTATGACCTGAATGAGAATCTTCACTGCTTCTTTTCAGAGCTTTATATCTGCAGAGTCTTGGTTGAGGAGCGATGGATGTGAGTGGGCTTACGCTAGAGTTCATATGCTGCAACATGCAATGCAGACAAATTTCCTAACCCCGCCTCCAGCCAAATTATTTTATTTTCCTATTTTGAACTATTGAAAATACTAAATAAAACTTCAAGCTCTTGCTACTTTAAAGAAACTTTCACAATGATCAGTACTCACCATCTCTATTTTTATACATTGCCATAGGAAGCAGAAGATGAGTGCAGCTTGAAACTAGATACAGGATGTTAACTAGGCATGATAGAGTATTTCATCTAATCCATTTGTTTAAGCAGTTAACCTAAAGGCATAGTATATCTCAGGCTAATATAGGATCAGAACAGCTAATCTTCAGATTTTGTTTGTTTCAGAATTCTGCAAGGCAGTTCATGGACAAAACTTACATACGACAGGTGTTTCTTAGAACAAGTGGAAAATTGCACATGGCAATTAGAATGCATATTTCAGCTTTTTAAACTTTGATAGAGAAATTTAGTCAAATACAGGTAGTCCTTGACTTACAACAGTTCATTTAGTGACTGTTTGAAGTTACAACAGCACTGAACAAAGTCACTAATGGCCATTTTTCACACCTACAACTGTTGTAGCATCTCCCTGGTCATGCGATCAAAATTCAGATGCTTGGCAACTGAGTCATATTTACGATGGTTGCAATGCTCTGGGATCATGTGATGATCTTCTGTAAGCAAAGTCAATGGGGAAATCAGATTCACTTAACTATGTTACTAATTTAGCAACTGCAGTGATTCACTTGATAAATGTGCCAAGAAACGTTGTAAAATGGGACAAAACTCACTTAACAAATTTACCACTTAACATAAATTTTGGGCTCAATTTGCTCGTAAATTGAGGATTACCTATAGATTATTTATTTGTTTGTTTTATTTAATTTCTATACCGCCTCCCTCCCGAAGGACTCAAGGCAGTGTACAGCCTAATAAAACATGAATATATAACAATTAAAACCAGATTAAATTTTCAAATAAGTACAGTGGCTGATCAATCAAAATAAAAACCAATTCAAATAAAAACAGTTAAAAATGTTAAACAATTAAAAATTAAAATTTAAAAACTAATTTAAAACAATTTAAAACCCCCACTAAATACTAGGCCAGACTGGCCTGTTGGAACAGGTAGGTTTTTAATGCGCGCCGGAAGGTCCGTAGGTCCATGATGGTCTGGATCTCCAGGGGCAATTTGTTCCAGAGGGAGGGTGCACCCACAGAGAAGGCTCGCACCCTCGGGGCTGTCAGATGACACCGTCCAGACAGTGGAACCCCAAGGAGACCCACCCTGTGGGCATGCACAGGTCGGCTGGAGGCTGATGGTGGCAACAGGCGGTCCCGTAAGTAGCTGGGTCCCAAGCCATGAAGCACTTTAAAGGTAAGAACCAGCACCTTGAATCGCACCCGAAAGGCCACAGGGAGCCAGTGCAGCTCGCACAGGAGAGGTGTAATATAGGAGCTCCGAGGAGCCCCCAAGATCACCCACGCGGCCGCATTCTGCACCAACTGCAGCCTTCGGA
This sequence comes from Myanophis thanlyinensis, assembly GCA_017656035.1. NCBI lineage: Eukaryota > Metazoa > Chordata > Lepidosauria > Squamata > Homalopsidae > Myanophis > Myanophis thanlyinensis. The sequence goes on along the minus strand of JAEANM010012753.1, from coordinate 8,986 downwards.
TGCTCTTCAAGGGGAGCCCAATGTAGAGAGCATTGGCATAATCAAGGCAAGAGGCAAGAGGTCACGAGGGCGGAAGTGACTGTGTATTTATCTCTGCAAACTTGTGAAAAAGAGATTTTATAGAGATTAATTCTGGCAAAGAAACTTGCCCCAGGAAAAACTTTGCATATATATTGGTTTTCTTTTTTAACATAAAAAAATAAAATAATAAAATGATGTCAGCCTTTCTCATGTCCAGATTGATGTGCAGAAAATTGCCATTTGTGTTCAATATATTTTCTACATGTTCAAGATGGATCAGATTAAAAACAGGATATAAACCAAACTGCTTACAATATCTTAAATCTACATGTAAAAATGGAATATAAGGAATTACTGCTATTGTTCTCCAATCCTTGCCATTATGTCCATATTAAGATGCTAAACCTGCTATTATATCCAAATGTAAGAAGCAAAGCTCACATCACTGAAATGAATCCATTTGTATGAAGATATATAAACAAAGCAGAACAACAACAAAATTCAGTGACTTCTAACAGTAACAAACTTAGAACAGTTTCACGAAATCAAAAAGGATCAAATAAATTGATCAGAATAATGTGCAACAATGCATTAAATATAATAAATTTAATCCTTCATATGCCCTATTTATATATGAAAAGCTAAAATCAGAAGCAATGTATTAGAAAGTATGAAATATTATAGCTGATATGCTATTATTAATTTATTTATTAGTATTTTATCATTAATTTACTTCCAGTTGCTGATAAAAAATTCATGTGTTGTCCTTCAAATCTACATTCTCAAGGATATTAGAGTGTACAGTAACTGTCTCGATTTATTGTAAACATTTCTTGTAGGCATTAGCGAGGATCTCTGCAGATATTTATTGGTAAAATATGGAAGAACCAGTTACTGAAGCCATTTCATTTCTTCTTATTCTTCTATAGGAAATGAAAGAGAAAATATTTTCTTCTCAATCCTTTCCAACAAATTTTATATTTTCATTCCATTATTTCTGTGATAGATGCAATATCTCTGATGCAGTTCATACCTTTCATTGTCTTCAGTAGCATGATGTGCTTGTGTGTCTGAAATCTACCATAACATAACACATTACACTAAATGCAGACATTTAACTCTGAATTTCTTTAGGAAAGGAAAGAAATAAAGAATAATGGAGGAAAAATAACTGTCCTGACTGAATACCTTCATTCTCCCCTATTCCTGTCTCTAATAATCTAGCTTCATACAAAAGTGACAACAAAGAAAAAGCCTTAAAATGGGTGTTACTGATTTTCCACTTCCCATAATAATAATAATAATAAAGAGTATTGAACCAACCAAGTCATATTTGTACCTGCACAAATATTTTGAACTGAGTCACGACAAAAGGAGGATCACTTGGGATATTCACTACTTTATTCAGAGTAGTGCTAGAAACCAAACAGAGAACATGCAAAGACCCCACTGTCTTCACCAGTGGAAAAATAATTGTATCAAGACACCGATGACTAGGTTGTTGGCTGTATTACATCTTCACAATTTTAGAGCTCCACTTTGTACAAAACTTCTCCCTACTTGCACCTAATCACAGAAGAAATATGACCTAGCAATTTATTTTTTTGTGACATTGTCTCCATGATGTTGCCTTCATTTCGTTCTTGTGGAAGTTCTGCAAATGAGTTTAAGTTACTTACGCTATTAATAAAGTAGTATTCCCATTCTTATTCTGACACATCCAAAGGCGGATGGAAGAGTTGTAAATGTATTAGGGTCTAGTACAGATGGCTTTGAAAACACGACAGGTAACTGGCAGTAATTGGAAATTGAAGCAATAGAGGCAAGGATAGGGATCAGCAATAGGGATCAGCAATGGGGACAGCATGTTTTAAGGTGGTATAATTTTCTGATGATTCAGGGATTATGGAAAGTACTTCATCCCAGGCAAGGGCTCTCAGAATGAATTTGACACCAAAACAGTTCATTTGCCTTTTTACCCAGTCTTACCTTCATGCTTATTTTAAGATTTTTTTTATAAGGTAGACAGTAGAGAAATGAGGATAATATCTGAAAAAAAGATTATTAAAGAATTGTCGGAATAAATATATATATTAGGAAAGCCTAGGAATAAAGTGACAAAATTAGGGAAATTCAAATTTGGGGTAAAACATGCAGGAAATTATAATTGGAGAAACAATTGCCAAAATTGCCAGTTAAAAAAGAGAGTAAATTCAGAATAAACAACAAGTTTATTAAAGGCATTTAAATATTATAGCTAAATATTACAAAACACATAAGCAACAATCTTACAGATTTGATTTAGAAGTTGAGGGAATCCTGGAAAATGTTATTTTAATTGATATTGTGACTATAAAATGTCTTTGTTTTAAAAATGCTACACACACACACACACACACACTATGCTTGGATTAGTTGTTGGTCTGGGTCATAGCTGAATACATACTTTTGCATTTTTGTAGCTTAATTCTGAACATAAATCTTCTCACATTGCTATTTCACACCTGACCTCCGATAGATGGCTGGGATAATTTCAGTAGAAAACAGATAAACATCGTAAGATTAAAATCTTCCTAGCCCTAATTTAGAAGTAGGCAGTGGGGATTTTAACTAAATTCCATGGAAATCTGGTAAGGGTGGGCTGCAATCCAAGAAAAACATAGATAGAGGAGCAACACTATACAGTGTAAATGATCTGATAAGAGCCAATTTTCCAAAAGTTACTTGCATTCATCATTCCATCCTTCAGAATTAATGAAGTGTAATAAAATGGTCATTCCTGAATCCTTCACAATGGTCCAAATCACACAATAATACATGTTCTGCACTATATATCCTATTAAGAGATTTCCAAGTATGACCCAACAAGTAGTTTTTATGACAGAGTTTTCTCCTATGTTGTGCAGAATTTTTTAAAAATGCACTATATAATAATATAGGACACCACATATTGGAAAGACAACTGTTTAATTATTTTTAGAATGAAAAACAGTACATAACAGTACATAATGATGGAGTTATATATTCTATAGGAAAATGTATATTCATTTATTTTCCTGGGGTTGCTGGTTTGTATTTTGTTTGTGTGTGTTGGGGTGAAATATATTTCTTTCTTGGTTCTTATTTGGCTTTCTGTTCCTTACTGTCTCCAAAAATTGTAATTATGATTCCTTTTCTTTTGCAATGTTTTGGTCTATTACTTTTTAGGGCTTTGCAAAGCACTGGAAAGTCATGTTATTAGAAACAAACTCACAATTCCTTCTACCAATGTAGCTTTGTACAAGCCAAGAGCCAGCATCTTCAAAATAAAGCAGGAGGATCAAGCTTGCAAGCTAAAGAGGAAAGAGAAAAGAATAAAGAGGTTAATATCAAACAACCAATAAAAATATTGTAAGAGAATCTGTAGAAGCAATACATCTTTGCAATACATTTCAGAACCCAAATCAGAAGATCTTATGGATCTCTACAGATAGTTCTTGACTTCGTTGTGCTTCTGTGCTTAACAATATAAATTTTGAAATCAGTTGTGGTCATAAGTCAAGGACCACCTGTGTTGCCTTTCTAATTGGTAAGAACTTGTGAATGTTTTACAAAAAATATAATTTCCATATCCCTGTTAGTCGCATTAGCTGTTTTCTTGTACCCTACAAACCAAAAAGAGCTTGACAGATTAAGGCTATAGTCAACAGATGACATGATATCAGAAATAGCTAAACATTTTTCAAACTTTATGATTAACGAAGAGCACTGTGGGTTCTTTTTCTTTTCCAAAGCTCATATGTCCTACACAGAGACAATGAAAGAATTTGTTCGAGTTTTTCAGATCCCGTACTGTAATCATGAGCCATCAGATGATTAATCTTCCTGAAGACCTTAGACAATAAACCACAGGCAATGAAAAACAGCCAGTTGGGAGTGATGAAATGCTAAAAGGCTTCTGCTTATAGGCCTGCCATATAACCACAACATTAACCTCAAAGAAAGAAAAAAGCTTCTACTCCTTTACACTTTGAAGGGTAAAAGGTTAGTAATAGAGAGGGAAGTTACGATAATTGAGCACAAACTGAAGTGTGTGTGGTTACATAAAATGCCTTTGCACCTCACCTCTGAGTATGATTATCACATTGGAAAAAATACAGGTCCGCATAATAGAGACCTTCAAAACTTTTCCATATGTTGCACTGCAAAACTTGAATTTCACATCTATTGTTTAGATCAAGATACAGGTGTGTGTTGCTTGAAACACTGAACAATATAGCCATACTTTCTCTACTTTGTTGAATGACGGGAGTAGCAAACTTTCTTTCTATATGTTGTTTTTTACCACATCCATTTCTCATTTTTAACACAAACTGAAGCTAACATTCACATCATACTGTGTCCTACAGTCTCTAGGAAATAGTTTAGACTTAAAGTCAGAGGTTTTTTCTAAAGTGTATCCCAACCTCTGCAACTTTAAAATGGGTAGATTTCAACTCCCATTCTGACTAGGGAATTGTGGAAATTGGGGCCCATACATCTACAGTTGCTGAAGTTGGAGACCCCTGCTCTAGACCACCCAATAAAATATAATCACACTGTTTCAAGATTCATACTTAATATTCTGGTCCAAGATAGGTTTACAGATGGTAAATAGGTAGGCAAACTGTATTAGAGTCTTTGATCAGCATACACACATGCATAGCTAAAATTCTACATAGTTCATAAAAATAACAATTAAAGAAAGAATGGAAAGAAAAAGAAGGGAGAGGGGATAAAAATTGGAAATTATCAAAGAAATGCAGTTGTATTAGTCAACACAGGTAGTTCTTGACTTATGACCAGTAACTTAATAACCATTCAAAATTATGACAGACTGAAAAAGCTACTTATGAACCAGTTTCGAAGTATAAGATCTGTTTCTCACCCCAGAGTCGCAAACTGTAACTACAATTTACAATGGTTTTGATGGAAACCAAAGTTTACTTCTGGTTTCTGGGAGGGGGAAGACACCATAGCAAATAATAGCATCATTCTCTTGATAATGACCATATTCTCTTAATGACTGCCACCAAAAAAAAAATCACACAATTGATCTGGTCACTTGATGACCTGCTTTATGACCATTTTAGGCTTGATGATCATAATTCGGGGACCACCTCATGGTAGTGAGGCAAAATTTGGCTTCATTAAATTCATAGGTAATAATAATGGGTAATAATGATCTTATGATTTGATAGGAGGTAGGAAATGTTATTTAGAAATGAAAAAGAAGTAATCCATCCTGGATTTAAAATAGATGGCATTGGCACAAACTGGCAAAATGGGCACCTTTGAAACATAAAGGTAAATGTAAAGGTTCCCCTTGCACATAGATGCTAGTCATTTCTGATTCTAGGGGGTGGTGCTCATCTCCGTTTCTAAGCTGAAGAGCCAGCACTGTCTGATGACAATTCCACGGTCATGTGGCTGGCATGACTAAATGCCAAAAGTGCATGGAGCACTGTTACCTTCCCACCAAGGTGGTCCCTATTTATCTACTTGCATTTTTTACATCTTTCGAACTGCTCGGTTGGCAGAAGCTGGAGCAAGTAATAGGAGCTCACTCTGTTATGTGGCGCTAGAGATTTGAACTACCAAACTGCCAACCTTTCTGATCGCTGCATCCCATTTGAAACATAGATGGACATTAATTAATGGGTTTTTCTTCATTTGAGGGACATTGTTAATAAATTATCCTGAGATAAAGCAATGATCAGTCAAAATAAATCATAAGAATTCTGCCTGCTTTCAAAGGGTAGTACTAAAGAAAACTTTGAGTTGAATGATTTTTCACACTCTTCTGAACAGTACTGCAAACAACCTTCTACTTTAGGGGGAAAAAAATGCAAAGATGCCAACAGTCTTCTCATATTACTGTTTTCCCGGTCTAAATTTCACTTGCTCATCACTTTTTCTTGCCCTTTTTTAACTAAAGAGTAGCCTCTTCCTGTCATCAGTTATTTAAAAATTTAAATTTAAAAAAAAACAGCACTTGTCTTTTAAGCATTGTTAGGTGATAAACATTTCTCCAACGAATAAACAAACACCACTATCCTGATTTTCATTCAGCCTCCCCATTTGAACATAAACCATCATCATTTCTGTCGCCTTGCTTTCTTTGATGAAAAGAAATGGAGAGAAGCACAACTGTTAAGATTTCCACAAGTACCACAAGGGTTAATATGGTAGAAAAATCCATGTTCTCTCTGAGGAGCTGCAGGAAATCTGAGGCTGTGTAAAGCTAGAGACCATGTCAGAGAATATTCAGAAACTATTAGACCCTTCCTAATACTTCCATATCTGTAGGTGAAAATTTATGAACAGATCAGATTTTGTAAGCAAAATGAACAATTCTGGGACAACGCAAAACTGTCATTCCCTCTTCAGTTCAAATAGGTTAAAGAAGCATTCACGAAGGAAAAGTTAGATTCTCCAATGAGAAGCTGCTTATGCTATCTTTGAACTAGAACGTTTTCTTTGCAACCTAGCCCTAAATTGCTTTTCACCGACATGGCCCTAAAGTGGGATTTTTCAAGTGAAAGGAGAAAAATAAATAGAAAAAAAGGAAAAAAAAAAAGAGCTGTAAGTAATATCTCATTTCCTTCCCATCATGATTTCTTCTGGGCAAATCTTCTTTTCCATTCCCACAAGGTTTATTACTAATTGCAAAGCTATAAAGAAAAGAAAGAAATAGAAACAAAGTCAATACTATTTCTACTTGCAGAATGGAATCAGTATCTAGCACAGGGGTAGCCAACCTTGGGCAACTTTCCGACTTTCCGACTTCAACTCCCAGAATTCCCCAGCCACCACCCCTGATCTAGCATTCTGAGACAAGATTTGGGAGCCTATGGGGTTCCTGTAACATTCATTGATGGCCAACGTGAGCCATTCCTATCATTGCATTTCCAAGCTATCGCTTTAATCTACCCAGTGCTTCAAAAATGCCTCCTGGGGTTTTGTGAAACATCAAATGGCTGCCCACTGAGAAGAAAGGTCTTCTAAAGACACCCTTATGATTATTAATATTTTTCATCCCATCTGAATAAACAGATGTCCATGTGTGCCCAGAAACAAAACCTGAGCAAATATCAGGGGTCAACTTTAAATATTCAAATGATTATGCTTTCATTGTTGCATGGAGAATAGGCAAAAATCAGCCAGAGTCTTTCTGCAACTTGTAAGTACTCATCTTAATCACATGAAACTAAAATTAAAACTTTCTAATGGGATTCTGAGGCTATATTGTTGTACTTTCACACAGTTTAAAAGGGTCAAAAGCAGTAACAACCCATCATTTTTAAGCTCAATGTTTAAAATGTTGGAGAAGAAGGGAGAAGAATACATTTGATTAGGCCTTGAGACTGATGCCAAATTGCAATCACTGGCACATATAAATGAAGTTGGATCCTATGTATGTTCTTTAGTATTTCAAGCCCCAAAACCACAATACTTTTGGGCAAGACATCTGTGTAATAGAAAACACAGTGAGCCATTTACAGAATGGTACAGTAGCTAACTCTGCAATAAGCACTGCTCATAAGGTAAACTTCCTTCTATTAAAAATGGCATAAAATATTTTTTCCTTTAGTTTTTGTACATACCATGTGCATGTTGATGCAAACCAAAAGTGCAAGGAATCAGACTTGGTGATAATTTGGCCACAATAACAATTTGACAACAAAAGTCAAGTACACATTTTCAAGATCAGAAAAATCTAAAAAAGGAGGCAATGATGTATGGGTGAAAAATTTTGGTTACACAAGAGAGCTGGATAAGTGGCAGAAACTATGGAATAGGAATTATAAACTGACAATCTCAACTGCGTACAAAGACAACCGAAATAAGATAGGTGGAATTTAGACCCATTGAGATTGGCAAAGATGTTTAAGGCTAAATCAGCTAAATGCTGGAAATGTCATCAGACACCTGGATCATATTATCATATGTGGTGGACATGCCCAGTGGCAAGAAAATTTGGGACAAAGTTACATACATGGTTGGAAAAAATGATAAAACAACACATTGATTTAAAACCAGAAGCCTTTTTATTGGACATTCTACCAGAGAAATATAGCAAAGAAAATGTATATTTGCTGCTACGTGTACTAAAAGCAGCTAGGATTGTATTTGCACAACATTGGAAAAGTGAAGAGATTCCTACAGAAGAGACAGTGATTAGAAAAATATTAGAATGTGTGGAAATTAATAGATTGATGTTGGAAATTAGGGGGAAAGAACAAAATGAATATTACAGAAGAAGGGAGATATTTTAGCAATGGTTAGATAATAAAAATAAGACATAGAAAAATGAAAGCCAATGAGGTTTAAACTTATGGAAGTAAAGTAGTAGTATTATTATTTTAAGAAATGTGGGATGAATAATCAACTCATGAGTTGTAGTATATGGAATTGTATTACACTATATTATGTTATATTATAGCTATTGGTAAAATATAATTATATCAATGAAATTGTTGTATATGCAGACAACACATAGTTTAATGGAAGATGTAAGTTTGTTATGTAAGAAAAAAAATAAAAACTTGGACAAAAAGAAAAAAACAAAAAACAAAAAAACTACATATACATTAATGCACAAAACAACCCTTTATAAATTTACTAAAGGATGTCCTAATGATTGTTGGTTAACTTTTTTTTCAATTTGGGGAGGGGAGGATGAACTGCCCAACCAAATTGAGACCGTTATCGGTTGGATGGATCTCATATTGATTGGGTTTTTATTATTTATTTATTTAAATTTATATACCGTCCCCTCTCCCTAGGGACTCGGGGCGGTGTACAGCAGGTAAAAATACATAAACAAAATCTAAAAACAAATTTAAAACAATTAAATGAGATGATATATTTAAAAAATTACAGTTAAAAATTAAGTTAAAATTAATTATAAAATTTAAAATTAAACCAACAATTAAAATAACCC
>JAEANM010012752.1:0-14677 GCA_017656035.1 Myanophis thanlyinensis | reverse complement strand
GGCTTGGAACGGATTAGGGCATTTACAGGTAAAATGTGTCTCTACTTACAAAATTTTCAAGTTACAAAACGGCTTCCTAAACGAATTAATTTCGTAAGTAGAGGTACCACTGTATTTCCATCAACTTCTGAAAGGGGTAAAATGGGAAATAAGAAGATAGCACTATTGTAGAGGCTATGTTCATAGGCATTAGGAGGAATGAGTGTTTGGAACATATTATTTACAAAATAACTTTACTTAGGTCTGCATTCTTCTTCAACTTTTATTTTTATTTTGCCTGGCCAAATAGATGATTTTTATACTTGGCTATATTCTTAATGGACAGAAGCTCTGGAATTACCTATTTAATTGGGAAGTTTTGCTTTAGTAATTAGGGTGTCTAGCATTAATGTTAATCTTAATCGGATAAGGAGGAACTAGACCTTACAGTAACACATTAGTAAGGCTTATTTTGACTAGCACTTGATAAGTTGACATGAACGCCTTGGGAAAGATATTTAAATGGTTTAATATGATTATATCTCAATCAAAATAAATCAGAATAGTACAGGGAATAATATTCCCTGTAACACTACAGAGGCAAAACTTGGACTTTTGAGAAGCAGATTACTAAGAGAATGATGCATTTAAAAATTGGCTTTGGAGAAAACTGCTGAGGATATCATGGAGAGCCAATTCTGACTTGTAGCTTACATTGAGTAGCACTGGTTATTGAATGGTTTCCAATATAATTATAACAAATCCCATCCACTGGTTGATTTGTCAGGAAAGTATCATAATACTGTACAAAGTAAAATACACCAGTGTGTCTATTGATATCTACCATATTTTTGGCGTATAAGACTCACTCCCTCCCCAAAAAAGTGGGTGAAAATGTCTGTGCGTCTTATACAGCGAATATTGCCAAAGCCCCATCCAGCCACTGGACCCCAGCTCTGCGTGCATCCCATTTTCACACGCTCCATTTTTGGCCTCCACACATCCCATTTTCTCCAAATTGAAGTTTGGAAATGCTCCACAGGAAGAGAGCAATCTGGGTAATTGATCTTCTACAAAAGCAGAGTCAAATCATACCCGCTACATCATGGAGCAACACAAAGGTGCTTCTTCATTGGGTAGATTTTTTCCTACCAGCTGCCCCTTCTCTTTGCTTTCCCTCTTTCCTACTAACTAAAAAGTTGGAGTCCAGAGAGCCAGCCAGATTTAAGCACCCCATGGGCCAAATCTGGCCCATGGGCCTTGAGTCGGACACCCCTGAGTTAGACATTTGTATTTGCCTATTATTTCTTGCCTATAAAATGCTTCTTATGCAAAAGCCACAAAGATAATTTATGGCAAACGATGGAATTGTATCTATTCCATAAAACCATGTATATATGCATTGAATCTAGAAATTTTCTAAGATACCTTTGAATTTGTTTTCAAATTAAATGATAGTTGTTTCTAACATAACACAAGGATTGGTCTTCCATTATCTTGGTCTTCCTTGGGAAAGCATCCATTGAATGCTGGGAAAATTAATGGATCTGGCTAGAGTTTTGTCACATTTGCTCCTTGCTGTTGTTAACATGGGAAGACATACATAGACACTTGGTTAACAAAGGAACAAAAAGACTTTATTAAATAACTTTTAAAAAAAGCTTTAAAAGAGATTCACCTATTTCTGGAAGTTTCTTGAAATTATTCCTCAACTGTTCTTCGATTTCTCTGACAGGAAGGGTATTCCCAGGGGCTCTAAGGCTCCTTCCCAACATTTGGTCACTTATTTTCCCTCCTGTAGGATATATTATAGTATTGCCATCTTTTGATTGATACTTTATCATCCAATCATCACAAGCTCATGATTGTTTTATTAGTTATGACTCTTAACACAGATATTTTCCTTCTATGTCAATATATATTTTCATGACATGACAACATTTATTTATAATGTTTATAATGCTTGCCTTATATATCTGATTCTCCAATATGCCTCGGAATAACTAATGCTTTAAAAAGTTGTAATAATAATTTAGTAAGAAAACTGCCTTAACAAGATATTCTTTGATGTAAATAATATAAATCTGCTCCAAGTCCACTTTATTTGTTATTGATGAGCAATCACTTAACTTGTCCAGATTGCCTGGACGATTTCAGACAATCTGGACAAGTTTAGAGAAGCTGATTAGGTTTTTCAACTAGAAACTTTTAAGTAAAGATTTGGAAAATTTTAGACATGAAAAGGAAAGGCTGTGTGTGGGATATGATAGCATACATAGAGATCGCCATGGAAAAGAGAATTTCTCTTTCTCTCCAAGAGGGGTTTTGGAAGTTACATAAAACCATTATCTTGGGGCCATGTATAAGGTACCATTTGTGTCTCTCTGTTCTGACTGCTTAATGGAAAATAGACAACATTCTGCTAGCTTATAGAACAGACGAACATGACCTGTTCCTCCTAGGTAGATTGAATGTATTGTATTTAGGCAATGTTCTAGGGAGCTACCTGTTGTCACCAATGCTAAAAGTTTGCCTCTGCAGAACATAATGGCAGTGTGAAGTTGTTGCTTGCCACCAAATGAAATGCTTACATTGAAAATAAATAGAAAAACAGATTTAAAATCATATATTTAAACAGAATTGGTCTGTTTTGATTTGGTTTGCTTGGACAGAGCATCTGCAAACAAAATACACAGTATGACAACTCCTGAATCTATATCTCTTTAGTGTAGAACTGGATATCTCGTAATTTTCTTATTTTGATCAATCTAGGTCTGATGCAGCAGTTTTAAAACTTTTGTAAGACTTAAGTTTGACTTTTAAAAGAATGAGTTTTTCTGGCAATTTATTCAATTTAACATTTGTTATTTGGATTATTCTTGATACAACTGTGGCCTCTGAAGTTCCACATCTGTTAGAGGTTTTGGAGGAAACAGTTAAGGCTCCTAAGCCAGTAAAACTTTTTGTAAAGATTGAAGGAATTTTATGAAATTGATATTAATCATTTAGACAAGTTTTGGAATAATAATCTAGAACATCATTTTTTGGGGGAAAACAGTGGTAGGTTGCTTAAAACAATTTAAACTATCTGTTTTTGAACTTAGAGTGGGGTTAGTGTTGCATAAATTTTTATTCTGCAAATATTGGCTATTGCAGAGTATCTTTAATAGGAGTTAGCTGTAATAGCCTTCCTTTGGAGGTAGATCTCAGAAATTGGAAACACAAACTGCAAAAAGTAGGTCTGTTCCCTTATTGTCACATTTTGGATTAGGTAGTTAACATGATTTTAGATTGCTTGCTGAATGTCAAGGAGACAGTATGTCCTTGTTGGCTCTCATCCCAGTATTTGGAATCTATTAGTTATCAAGAATGGTGAACTTATTGTGGGGGATAGCCAAAAAAAATTATTATACAACACTAGAAGGATGCATCTACAATGGTCTGCAGTAATAAATTATTGATATGTATTATTTTAATGATTTTTGTGAATATTTTCCCCCCAACAAAATGGCATGGAAGAGAAATTCCAAGGAATTTGGTCAAACTTTTTGGGAATTGTTTTTGGTGTTCATTGGTAGACTGTGTTTATTTAATTCAATATTATCACACTGTTAGCAATTATATACTTCTGTACGTATATATGTGGTTATATTTCTGCATGTATGCATTTCTGTGTGTCTTGTGCCTAAACAAGTAGATGAAGAGAGAGAGAGAAAATGTGCAAACTATGGTCTATGAGCTCACTGTGTCAAACACCCACACACCCACAAAATCACATTTTTGTCTTTTGATTACATAAGTGTACTCAGTGGTACCTAAACAAAAGAAGTCCAACATATTTGGTGGCACAGTGGTTAAACCCAATTAGAGAGGGTTGTAAAACACTGAAGCAGTATATAAGTCTTAAATACTATTGCTATTTTTATACACATTTGAAAAGTACAGATGCAGTTGCTTGCCTGACATGAATGACGTACGCCTGTCATAAAAATGTTAAACCAGTGATTCTTGCAATGATGTTTGTATCATAGAAATGTTTGGTAATCTATAAACAGATTGAAGTTGTGTTGTTTATCACAGGCAATAAGAAGGTTAAAAACATTACAAGACAAAAACAAATGACTAAATAAAATGCAAAAAGCAAAAATAAAAAAACATGCAATCAGCGTAAACATATGCATGAGGGGAATAAACAAACCTGAAACACATTGCGGCTGTTCTGGTATAGAAGTAGTGTCTACAGCCCCTCCTGTCCTTGTCACAAGGGGACTGCTCTAACATAATCTGCATGGGGGTTGCCCTTGAAATCTCCTGCAATCTGCAATTAGTGCAAAATACTCATGTTAAGCAGGACAATCCAGTGTTCCATGTAACATCAGTATTTCAGGAGTGCCTTGGTGACTGTCTTGTTTCAGATTGTAATTCAAGGTGTAGGTGATAGCCTTTAAAGTCTGCATTACTTAGGGCCTTGTGTGTCCCTAAGGTATGCTTCAAAAGAAAGTAGACAGTGGTTATTCATAACGCATCCACACACACACAACAAGCCAGCATTCTTTACAGAACTCCTCTCCTATGGAATACCTTCCCATCGAAGATAAGAATCATGCCCTCACTTTTAATAATCAGATGTATTGAAAAACATGTGTGGATATGGATAACTCTGTATGGACGAATCTTTGTGTTTCTTGATACAGGGGGCTTCATGGTTTTTATGTCTAAGATGATTGGTGGCATTTATATATATATTGTTATATATTTGTTTCTGCTCAGAATAAGTTGCTTAGAAACTAATGACTAAAGTGGCATAAATATGTTTCAATTAAATAAAAAATGTGGGCCCTTTAGTCAAACAAATTTGCTCCCAAAACTGTCTAAAGGAGCCAAGGTTTAATGACTTTCCTGCCCAAATTGTACAAGAATCCCTGTTTAGTTGTAGGCACATTGTTTCATGTTGCATAACATTTCTTCCACAAAGATGATTGATAACTATGAGAGCTGTATGTTAAAGAGTGACAACAGCAGACTTGAAAATATTTCAAAATTCAGCATGTTGAGTTCTTCCCTTTAAAAGGATTGCTGAAATAGTTCCCTTAAGATATTTCTGCTAAATATTTCATGCTTTCCCCCCAAGCTTTTGGTTATGTAACAATGGTATAGAGATTTATTATTGATGTCTTGGGTTTGAGTCTGAACATATTATGTTGGAAGCTGGTAGATAGTTATTCTCGTGTAGAACTTTGACATGAGAAGATTAAAATAAGGGAGAACTAGGCAGTGCAGGCCTGATGTGTAACCTATAGGAGAAGTGCTTTCCTCATTGATTGATGCCTCATTGGAAAGTCATATGTGTCATTCAAGAATTAATGGAATCCTTTTAGTGAGTACCACAACTATTGATTGTGAAGGAAATAAATTAGTTGCTTTCATGGTTTAATAAAAAATATATAGACTGGGCCCTGGGAAACTTTTGCATTTCCATGAATAGTATCCATTTCTCTTTCAGGACAGTGGCATACTAGGCCTTTTGAAAACATTAACAAAACAACACTATCTTAGGTAATAATGCATTTGAGATTGAGATTGTAGAACTGAATAACACTTTCTGTGTAATAATGTAGCAAAACCAGGATATTTTTCTTATTTATCTATAGACATGTTGATTCTGGGTAATCAAATATTCTGTCTTGCAAATATTATTTCCTCTTTTTTTTGGTTACTTATCAAAAGGTGAACAATCTTTCTTGATGTTTTCTCAACAGTGTTTTCGAGCCCTTTGCTGCAAAGGACCTCCACCTCCACGACCAGAATATGACTTGGTTTGCATAGGTCTCAGTGGCTCTGGCAAGACAAGCCTGTTGTCCCAGCTATGCAGTGAAAATAGAGAAAATATAGTGTCAACTACAGGTGAATTGATGTTTTGCTTTGCTTCTTCAATTATAGGCATTAAATGCAAGAGATCATTTAAAGACTGAAACCAAGTATGTCAGGATTGCCTAAATGGAGCAAATCAGTGACAGAACTCCTTGATTAGTGACTCAGTAGCCAACATTCTAGTCTCAATTATGATTGCAAGTCAAAAATTATATATAAGCAGAAGCAAACCCCATACTTGCTAGCACTGACGATGTTACCTGTTTTGGTACTGATATGTCTGCAAGTAGACAACCAACCTCAGAGAATGCCAAGGACTTCTGCATTAAAATAATGCAAAATGCATTTGCGTACTTTTATTTTTTTATCTACCCATTATATAACTCATGGTAACAATTATTAGCTATTTGAATTTACTAAGTTAAGCTGACAAGATGCTAATGGATTAAACTGAGGAAAATAATGTTACGATGAACAAATGTACTGAAATTTTTTTTATTTTTATTGATTTCTGTTTTCAGGTTTTAGCATAAAAGCAGTGCCATTCCAGAATGCAATATTGAATGTAAAAGAACTTGGAGGTAAAGAACACTATATATAATATGCACAACTGATGGTAGTTTTTGATTCCTTTGTGTCTTGATTTATGACAATAAGCAATAGTTTTAATACTTATCAAGTACCTTTTCACCACTAGGTGTAGTCACTGCCTGGTACAATCTAAAGTAGATTTGTTTCAGGAAGAAAGTGAGAAAAAATATTTATCTAGTTAAAGGATGGATCTTTAGGAAGTTGACTTTACAAAAAAGAGATATGTTAAGAAATTGTTGTTGAAGGTGGCTAGATATAGCAGTGTGAATATTTGATACATGGTTTCCAAGAGAGGTGTTACTATCAAAATAAAGTACAAGAAATAATAATTTCAATCAAAGCCATGTATAAGATTTGGGAGAGATGACATTATAACAGCTTAATGAAGATTCTGTGTTTCCTTAGTTAGAATTTAACTGAACTATATTCCCAGTTAATACGAGCCATAGGTAAGTATAAACAGAAAGATGCATTAAAAAGGAGACTTTATGTTTGTTACATGATAGGATGAAACTTATATTTCTTAAAATAATTAAATAAGTGTAATCTAATCATGTAAACATTTCAGACAAAAGAAGGGTAACTCTTCAGGTGCCTGGAGAACTGCGAAACATTATACTATCTGATAATTCATTCATAATTATCAGATACAGATGTTTTTCCCTAGAACTGTTGCATTGTACTTAGGATGCACATTTTCCATTAATTACATATTACAGCAAGACTGCTATTCATCATTGGATCTTGATATTACACAGAATTTCTTGAACAAACAGCATCATAGGGAGGTGAAGTCTGATACATATAGCGAGCATCAGGTTGGGGAATACTAGTCTGGTATTGCTTTCTGAACACTGTTTTGGCTGTGTTAGCTGATCTATTGTATATATTTAGGCTGGCTCTATAGAACCAGCAATTTTGTCCTCAACTCCACATTTTGAACTTGGTTTCATTCATAAAGTTTTAATTGCTCATCTAAATTACATATGTGAAAAATAACTTTGGAAATATGATTCTTCTTTCTGCTTGCCATCAAAGAAAGCTTTAAAGCAAAACCATTTTGTGGATGTTTTGTTCTGCATACAGGTGTTCCTCAGCTTATGTTCACAACTGGAACTGGAGTCTTTCTCGTTGAGCAAAGCAGTTATTAGGTCAGATGCTCATGTAACAGCTTCACTCAACAACCACAGTCCCAACTTTCTCAGTTGTGGTTATTAAGTGATCACGCAGTTTGTTATTCTGAGTGCTGGGGAGAGGACCCTCTCTTTGGTCCATGATGTCCAGTTTCACTTACCTTTGCCTTTTTCTGCAACTGTATGCAACGTCAGCTAATGTGAGACATAGCCTTCCTATCAAGCCTGCCTTGTGCCCTCCTGCAAATACTGTAGGTCCATTCTCATAATCATTGAATGGCTCCTTTCCAAATCATATGGAAAGAAGGCGCCTTCCTAGGACTAGAAAGCTTGTGATCTCCATCCTTCTAGCACCATCATTCTGGATGGGTAGAAGTTCTAGAACAGCATCATTCTAGAAGGCTAGAAGTGGCACAGAAAAGTTCAGGATGTGAGCTCAGTGGAGGAGCTGGGCCAGGAGTGCAAAAACAACGCTTGGATCTTCAGGACTCAAGTCTCATTTTCTGCAGCCTGATGGAGTAGCTGAGCTTCCCTCCATGCATGGAAGAGAACACCTCCACTGTGCTGCAAAGAGGAAGCTTATGCCTTCTGGATCCAAGACACATTTATCCAGTCCAGTGGAGGGACTGATCTTTACTTAGGAAGCAGCTTTTTCAGCCAACTCCCCAGAGATGAGAGGGAGTCCTTTCAACAGGCGGCAGCAGTTTTCAACCTTCCCTGCTGGCTTCCTCATTAGCTTTCTGGGCAGTAAGCAGAGAATGTTGCAAATAGCAATCACATGATTGTGGAGCAGTTGGGAACTGGTTGTAAGCGTGAACAGGTTGCCAAGCACAAAACGTGGCCGTATGACTAGAGAGGGTGGCACAAAATTTTTACAAAGGCTGGAAGTACTTAACGGGCCACAAATAGCAATAGCACTGATATACTTTCAGCCTTCTCTTAAGTGGTTTACAAAGTCACCATATTGCCCCCAACAATCTGGGTTCTCATTTTACCAACCTTGGAAGGATGTTGAACATCTTAGCTTGATGACTACCTGTAAAGTGGTAAAATTCTGGGTATTCAGCTATGTAATAGTGTTGAATATCTGTAGCTTGGGTGTAGGATGAGGCTGAAGGTTTGTTCTCTGAGCTTCTAGCTTGGTTTCTGAACGTTTCATTGCCAGGCTAGGTACCATAGGGGAGTTCCCTAAACTCGGCTGAAGATGTTACCTAGCCTGGTAACGAAATTTTTGGACACCAACTCACAACCTTGAAGAACAAACTTTAATCCTCATTCAACTATGTTTTATGAAGACATTGGATAAATACTCCATTTAGTGCTGAGAAGTTCTATAAAAACAAACTTTCTTTGCTGGATAATGCAAATTGATTAAATGATGCATAGAAGAGGAGTTAGCATAAGAGTTTCAGAGTGAAGTAAAGGCACAGGTTAAAAAAAGCAAGAGAGTTAATTTTACTTTTTTTTAAGATGAAAAAGCTACAGCTGAAAAATATAATCAGTGAAAAAATTTTCAGAAGTAAATATTTTTACTAGAATATTTTACTGTCAGAAGTAAATATTTTTTATTAGAGATATGGGTAGTAAGGGAGAGACAGTTTGGTGTTGTGGGTAAGGCATCAGACTAGAAACTAGGAGTTCATTTCCTATAATGTTGACATGCAATTTTCTAATAGTGTAATAAATTAAAATATAAAAGAAAGCATTGAAACTTAATTTTGATACGTCTAAACAAGATGTATGTAATCTTGTGCTGTATGTTATCTGATTAATATTCATGCTTGTTTTTTATTTGATAATTGCCAAAGGGGCTGACAATATCAGAAAATACTGGAGTCGTTACTATCAAGGATCTCAAGGAGTAATATTTGTATTAGACAGTGCTTCTTCAGAAGATGATTTAGAAATTGCTAGGAATGAACTGCATTCTGCGCTGCAGCATCCCCAATTATGCACTTTGCCATTTTTAATATTGGCCAATCATCAAGACAAGCCAGCCGCTCGTTCAGTACAAGAGGTATGTTTAGTATTGCAAGAACTTGTGTGTTACTAATTGTTTGACTGAAATAATGGGAAAGTCACGATTGTATGTATATCTGATGCATATATAGAGTCTATAAAGTTTGGATGAACATAATTCTTCACGAATGAAGAAAAGATACTTTTAACTATCCACGCCAAGGATTACGTATGTGTATTGTTGTTGTTTTTTAAAGTGTGCAGTTTTTCTACTTTTATCTTACTGTCTTTTTTTCCAACATCCTTAACAGACTCTAATATATCCCTAAGAAGATATTTATTAAAAATTACTTAAAAGTATTATATTTTTACTTGTTAAAGCTTCCACTTGTAAAAATCTAGCACATGTGTACATTGGTTAGCTCTTACCTCAAGCTGTGTGCATTTCTGGGCACCACTTTAAGGAAGATTAAAAGCAATTGGAACAAATTCAAAGAAGGGCAAAGAAGATGATCAGGATAATAGATTTTTGGATCAAAATTTCCAAATGTATGTGACTTTATATCCCTCAAGTGTTTCCTTTTTAGTGATCAATATCGTATTACTGAGGTATGATATACTTGATGTATATACCATCTTTACATTTCTTTAAATGTATTGTCCCAGATGCAAACAATTGATATATGCAGCATGCAACCAAAAATAATGCAGTTATAGATATTAATTTACTCTTAAATTGACTTAACAGACTATACAATGATAGCCAATATTCACTACTTGAAAATTCAAACTTCAGTAAACTTGACATTGAATTTTTAATAATATTACTTCATATGAAAAGTTCACAATCACTAGCATTCCAGTATGGGACTGGGAAAAATCTGTTTGAATCTATTGAGAATTGCTATAAATCACTGTTGAATATACTGAACAAATACAAATACAACAACTAGATAAACGTGGCAGCTTTTCACATCCAAGGACATTAAAAAATTAAACTTTAGATTCAGTCTGATTTTACAGCAACATCAAAAATGATTCCACTTATAGAAATATCTTTAATTAAGTATACAAATCATAAGATATATATTAATTCCTAATTAGTTCTAACATTCTCTCTGATCGATGCACAAAACAAATGATGCACAAAAACAACCCTTTTATTGAAATGGTGGATTCTGTCATTCTCTGAGCAAAGATTTTGGGCTTACTAATCACGTTTCTGTTGTTTTGGTTTTTTATGGTATAAAAAGCAAAAAGTGAAACAAAATGTAGGAGAAAAAGAGTGAAAACTTCTGAATCTGTCTTCAGATGTGCTTCTGATTCTTTGTCTTTTCCCCTGGTAACAGCGACTCTGAACATGTTTTTCTGAAAACCAAGGAGCAACTTGTTTGAATGGCAAACAATGCAGTGAGAGGCCATGTCTCTGCGTGCATCTGAATGTATTTCTTTGGTAGTGCTGATACCAGTATTCAGGCAGATTCATATTAGATGAAGTCATTCTTATCTTGCTGCTAGGAGGTATAATACTTTAAAATTATCTATTACTTTTATATAGGCACAATACTAAGTAGTTGCTCCTCATCAACAATTCAAAGCTTTAGTGTTGGCATCATTGTGATTTATTTCAGAAATAATGATTGCAGAAGCATTTTCAATCTGACAAGCTGTATAAATGTTGAGTAATAGTTACAGAATTTTTTTTGCCTCAAATGATGTAAGAGCCAAGAAGATTCCACAAACAGCTGTTTGTGATGTTGACTTGTGGGAGTTATATGCAGGGCTTCCAAACTGTGTGGGGCACTGTTAAAATTGTATGATATAAATTATTTATCCAAACCATTAGGAAAAGAACCACATGTAACCGTTTGAAACTTAACGCAAAATCGTGATACTGTTTGCTTATATGAAAAAAATGGTTTGATTTCCTTTTCAATCGTACTAGTTTTACAGTGTATTTAAGAGTAAGCTTTTAATTGCTTTATTCAGTTGTTTCCGTTTATCTTTTTAAAATCTGACTTTTTTATTGTAATAAATTCAACTAACATTTTGGAAATACATTGATTTGCATTATAGATGCAAAGATGAAAAGCTTACTTTGGGAAGAAATTTAACATTTAATTTTTAAATGAACTGATTCAGACATAAAAGAAACGAAGATTCAAGAAATATGATTTATTTTCTAAATGTGCTTATCATATATCACCCAAATCAGGGAATTATTAGGTAACCAGTATAATATATGTATGTGTAAAGTTCTAGAAGTATCGCAATTATCTGCTTGCAATGAGATTGTCTGTTTCAGTGTTAAATTAGACTTTAGAAATATGCTTCTGAAAAATTGTCGTCTTATTTTAGAGTTCTCATTTGTCCCCACATAGATTTATCAGATTCAGATTTTATTTGTCACATATATGATCATACATGGTACAATAAATATGTGGATATCTTTATTGTCACAAACCAAGTAGGGGCAACTTAAATCTACTTTAAGCTTCAAGAAAGCTTTTGTTTGCACAATGCCCCATTGTTTATTTGTGTATGTTGCATTATTTCTTTAGTACATTAAATTCCAAATTCTCAGTTCTGATATATTACGAAAGAAGCTGGATTTTTAGAATAGATTGGGAATGGGAAGCTCCAGTCCTTATTATGGGTGGTTTAGGAGCAATGACTTTTTGGATCAAATCAATTTGGCTTTGGTTTATTAATTTGGGGGAAAAAAATCTTTGCAGCCTTAGAGCCAAGACCTTAGCTGTTTTCTTGGCATCCAAATAGATCAGTTGATGGGGCTGTATGATGAGCAAAGTATAGGCTTTTTCCCAGTTAATTAAGCATTCCATTTTCTGCTAATTACTATAATGCAGACTTTGTTTTGAATGGCATCCAAGAACCTTTGTCTGAATGGTTCTATAATGCTGTCTAGGAAGCTCTTATAGATACCCATTGAAAATGTACTCCATTGAAAATCCATCTGGGCTGTGTGCCCCCCCCCCCCTTTTAATTGCCTGTTCAGAGGAGGTTTTTTTTTTTCTTGTCAGTTCACAGATTTGTGTATGTCGCAAACTTGTCCATTCTGGGGAGCTTGATTTTTATCTAAGTATTCATTTTTCCATCAGTACTAAGTTTGTATTTAATCGTTTTTTTTGTTTTATTTGGGATTTTTTAAAAATTTTCTTCTTTTGTGGCCACAGAGGCTCATTCCTCATGATTCACTGGGATATGACTCTATTAATTATTTGCCTTTTTGGATATCCATATATAACTTTTGAGAAATTGATATCATGTGGTTAAAAATATAAATGATTTCTGTTTTACTATCCTATTAGTTGATTAAGTATAGCTGATATTGTGAAAATCATAATCATCCTAATAAACTATATAGAACTAGGTTGCTTAAGATATCTGGACTGGAACCCATCACTGCTGCAAGATTTTGAATTCCCTTAGCCAAGATAGCAATTCCCCCCTTTTTATACATCTTACCCAGCCTTAATCATATGCAGTTTCTACTCTCTTTATTATTATTCCTTGATTGATCTATTTACTGAGTCATGTCAGGCTCATGTAAATCAACAGACCACTGATCTAAGTAAGCCATTGAGCTTCTATTACAGATATTAGTATCCAGTATGCATTTTGGGCTAGACTACCTTAGATGCTAATGACTTTGTGTGCCTATCTATATTCAGTACAGTATTAATGAAGCTGTCACCTTGAGAATGAATAAGGGGTTGTTTTAAAAACAAAGTAAATGCCAGTTGTCATTTGTCACATCCTGGAGGGTTTAAAAAAAAAAAAAGACTTTGAATGCATTCAGAAGTGGACATTCTGAATATATTCAGTATTATTTCTTCTGAGAAATAATTTTTCTGAGGAGAATAAATCAAGATACATGTTGAACATTTTTTTCTTGCTTGTATTCATTTCGATTGCATTGCCATTTAAAGGTTGGCATGTTGATAGAATAGAGTCACCCAATAAAATCTGGTCTATAGTAGGAATGAGCAGCCTTTTAGAAGCAATTTGGAAAAGGTGCCTCCTAGGGTGTGAGACCATCTGCCTGTCTACAGCTGCCCCACAATCCTGGGAAAAGTCACAGCTTCTTTAAAGTTGCAGACAGGTGCAGGTGTTCCATAGACCTTTGTAGAATGTAATCTGTAGCATGCTACAATCCGACCTGTTCATTTGAACCGCTTAAAGAGGTAGAGGTGATGGGGATTTTATAATAAGCGCCTGTTAAAATGAGGATTTTTGGATGCTCAAAAATATCTCGGTTGTTTGTAGATAAGACTTGCAACAGTACATGCATGTGCTGCATGTGATAAAAGACACAGAAAGATCTGAGGAAATAGAATGTGATGAATGTCAAATGTTGTCTGAAAATATAGCAGAAGAACTATAAAATTGGGGAAAAAACAGTAAAATGGGTAGACAGCATGGTAACATTAACAGTTTTGAGAAAACAGCACTGGATTTAACTGAGAGAATATATTTAATATGACTCTAAGAATGAGTAAAGGGAAGATTTGTGGAAATGATAATAGGGATATGTAGCTAGATATATGACTCCAGAAAAAGTGGCTTAAAGAAAATTAAAAGGTCCAAACCAGGAGCCAATACTGATTTGAAGACAAAAAACCAGTAACAGTCCATGGAATAAAAAGAAAGAAATGGATATGAATAGCAACTACAGGTTTTAGGGGCTGCTTCAGGTTTCACTGAAATTTGGATTTTTTTATTGGTATTAAGATTATCAAGAAAAGCATATTAATAGTATCACATAAAGATACATGTAAGAAAGATATGGCATGTTAATTTCTGTTTTCTAGAAACTGACCAAAGGATTATATTTCAAGACATAGATAAATCTGAATATTTGAAAACTAAACAGCATTTATATTATCTTTGTGTATCGTTATGTTTAAGCAATGCTCATTGTTTATTAGCCACCATAGAGAACCAATAACTAATGGCATTTTTTTTTTGCAAAATGTTGTATTTCATTACAATAGGCTACTATTTACTTTCAAGATGGATAGTTATAAAACTTAAAGAGATAAACTGCCAGCAGCAGATTAGTACTGTCATAATTGTGGCCACTTTCATATTTAGTGTGAATATTAGAATAGAATAGAATAGAA
>JAEANM010012751.1:0-14678 GCA_017656035.1 Myanophis thanlyinensis | reverse complement strand
TGTATACTTATTTCTGTCATAGGTTATTATATATGCAATATATATAAGCAGGAGGGGAAGGGGAAGGAGATCAGCATACTATGCAAACTCCCAGAAGAACCCTACCTTGCCATTGATGAGCCATGCTAATAGTCCTACGAGCAAGATCATGATGGTCAGGGATTGGTGGACATTTTGATTTTTATTTGGGAGCTTTCTGGTTAAAATATTTTTTAAAAAAAATATTTTTCAGGTAGAAGAGGACACTGTGAATATTGCTCCAGCACAAGCTCTTTGGGAACTGATGAACTGTTCTTTTCTTATTCCTGCTATTTGGGCCTTCAAACAAATACAGTGGGAAATATTTTAAAACTGTACAGCAATGAAACACTTCAAGATATCCAGGAGATTTTTTTTTTTTTTTGTAGGATTCCTGTCTTCTAAAGTGTCTACTAGCCCTAGTATTTTCATTCCATTCTGCTAAAAAAAATGGAACAGCAGGCATTTTGATGTTTTCCCATTATAGCCTAAGGCTCAATCTTATACAGAAACTCAAATTTGTTCCAATCAAATTTTGTTTGTCTTCAGATCTTCACTTTCAAAGCTGAATCAAATCTTGTCATCACCAAATCTGGAACCAAAACTGAATCTTGGATGCTATGCCCTTAATATTTATGTCCACTGTTTTACTTTTGTTGTACGCTCCCCAGAGTTATTTACTCATGAGATGGGCAACTCGATTAATAAATAAATAAATTAATAAATAAATTCTTTCCTTGAATCATGTACATGAGAAAGATATATTTTGTAGATCTTCTGCATCTATATTTGACTGTTATCTATTTGAAAGTCCCATTTTCAAACTCCTTAAACTGAGGTTGAAATTAAGTAGTACCATCATCAGCAAGATGATTGCTGCTAAATCGGTGGGGGGTGTTGAGGATACTGAAGCCATGGCTTTTCTTGAAACAACTCCATTTCCCAACCTTGCTTTCATTGCCAGTCAAATAAAATACACCTTTTGCTAGTTTAATACAGTTTGTAATATTCTCTCTAGGGAATCTGGGAGGAAAAGGCAAAGAATGCTGATCTAAATCTGGCTATTATATGCAATGCTGTCCAAGAATGTGTTTTCAAAAGCCATATTTAAATATTGTCCATGTTAATTTCAGCTGGAGTTGAGCAACTGTATTGATTTGGATTACATTAATATTCATGATTTATTAATGCCTGCTGTGTTGAGAAATATATTTCAGTGATGAATATTGTTAATAAGTAGAATTCATTTTTGCACAATAGATAAATTTCTGCCAACTGAAAATCTCATTTTATAATATAATTTCTCTTTAGACCTTGTTTAAAAATATTAACAAGAAACTGGATGTAATGGTATTTGTCAGGAACTGCATGTAACAAATTAAAATTTCATTCAGATTTTAGGCATAAACTTTGAAGGTAACTTTTATTATTCAAACAATAAAGTTTTATTCACCCACCTGTGCTTTTTTCTTCTTTCTTCATTAGGCTTATATTTTCTCTTTTCTATAAGATCTCAGAACAGGGTATATCATTTTTCCTTCCCAAATTTAATACCTGGGGAAAATTGAGAACTTTGTGTGCCACTTTACCTAAACTTTCCTGTTTTAATTAAATGTTTTCCAAATTTTATTATAATAATTATGGGAGTAGGTTTTGACTTAAAGACAGCGACTATACTATGATTTGTTATTGACTCCATAGTAATACAGATATTTAAATCCAAGCTTCTTTACTATGTTCAGTAATGGATTGGATATCAAGTTGATGTCAACTTTTAGTAACCACATAGATTTTTTTCAAGAATAATCTGTCCCTAACTTGCTTCTTCAGTCCTTCTGTAGAAAACAATATATTGGATAATATGTCAAAATAAGTATTATTTCAATTTGGTTACACTGGACAATAATTTTTTTCAAAAGTTTTGCTTCCTGACAAATTTCTGGTGATTATGATAGAGCCCTTCAAACTGAACACAAGTATAATTTCATACTGATTGCCTAATGCAGGAATATTGACAAATATGAAATTAATTTTAATAACTATAAAATATTTAACCACATAATATTGCCAACATGCTGCACAAATTCAACAAGGCCAAAAGTGTTTTTCTGCTGATTTATATTTGATTTGAGTATATGATGCATCTTGCTGAATTATTCAACATTAGTCAGCCAGATTGATAAAGTCCAGTTGTGTTGATATCATTTTCCATTGTGTCAATTTCCTGGTGAAAATTTTCACCATGTTCATCACAGATGGCACCTAGATTTTGGGGAAAGAAGTCCAAGTCTGATTGTGGAAATAATCTATAGAGACTTGTTGCACTTCAAGGTCTTCTATGCTATAAAACATTTGCCAATTACTGAATGTAGTTTGGTACTCTGTAGTTTCCAAGAAAATTCTCAACAACTTCACTGAATGCTTTCCAGGTGATATTCTTTGGCATCACTAATAGATCTTTGGATCATGTCTTTGATGATGTTTCTGTTCTGTGGGCCAACAAAAATGCCTTCCTTAGTCTTGGCATCGATGATCCTTGGAAATATCCACCTCAAATAACAGAAACCTTCACTTTCGTTCATTGCTTTCAGAAAATTTTTCATCAGTCCAAGTTTTATCTGAAACGGAGGCAAAAAATATCTTTGTTAGGCCAATAAGTGATTCATAGATGACATTTTTCTGTCCTGGAACAAATTTTTTTCAGAGTGGCAGTTTCTTTTTAATACGATGCAACTCTCCTGCATCGCTATTTCATTCACATCCATAACAACATATACCAACAGTACTTGGTATATCTGAGCTTCATTCCAAGCAGCAGTGCCACTAATTTTAGATCTCCACAGGTATTCCAGTTGTACTTAGTGTACTGTGTGCTTCATCAACAGCTCCATGTTTTCTTATATTTCTTTCATGTGAGTAGCATAGACAACAGGTACTAAGGAACATGCATTGCCATTGAGTAAAAACAGATTTTTTTTTATAAAACGGTATGTGATAAGTTAAATTACAGATTATTTTCATGATTAGCAGCCAAAAATCTATAAGATACACTAAAAAGGGTCTAAGAAGCAAAATCTTCATTGTCCAATTTGTACCTCCATTGAAAACACTGAGTTGATTTGCTGAATGATCTATTTGTTTTTTTTCTTGTGTATCCATGATATTCTCATGAGTTTCCTCCAACTCGAAATTTAAAAAAAAAATGCTTTCTATCATGCTATCTCTATCATACAGATGTCTCCAACCAACAACTTCCAAATATAGCCAGACCAGGGGCTGCCTTAGGGGAAAGGGGTTTAAAAACTCAAGGTGGCAACCACAACTTCATGACTGAAGCCATGCAATGTACCTACACAGCCACAGCTTCCATCTTGACCTTTTGATTACTTCTG
The DNA here is from genome assembly GCA_017656035.1 of Myanophis thanlyinensis. NCBI lineage: Eukaryota > Metazoa > Chordata > Lepidosauria > Squamata > Homalopsidae > Myanophis > Myanophis thanlyinensis. The sequence continues at coordinate 11,268 of JAEANM010012751.1, read as the reverse complement.
TGGACATTTCTGATCCAAACAGCTTGGCATAGATTTGGGGAATGTATCCTAATATCTGTATACCTCTTTGCCAATTATTGACAAAGGTAGCTCTCAACAGAAAATATTTCCTGTTAAGTAACATTGTATACATGTTTGCCAACAGCATTTTCTTTTCTATCAAGCATTCCTTATTATATTGTAAAGGATTTGAGGGCATTATTTTGGCTTGGCTAATTCATGCAAAGTCATTTCTTGCCCTGTGGGTCCTCATTATTGATGACTCTTGAATATACCAGGTCCCTTCCTGGTGTGGAAGGCTGGTCACAATAAACAATGTGTCTTTGAAGCACACATTTTTCTAACTGTTCAGCATTAGGAGGCTTTTTTTTTTATAACTTCCAAGCAGAATGATTCTGTTGTATGAAGTATACCTATATGAAGACTTGCTGAGTTGCCATTCCCAATTTTTTTGTGAAATGGCTTAAATTAGTGGTATGTGCTTGTGTGTAAAGAAATGAATATGTAACAACATGTAGCAGTTGCCTCTTCTAAAGCTGGGTTTCTTTGGTTTTCCTCCTGGATTTTTTTTTTAAATTTATGAAGGCTGTAGTATCACTGGTGCAGAAATAATCCCTCTTTGGGAAAGAGTGAAAGAATGAAAGCTTGGGCATTTCTAAGATTCTCTTATTGACTGTTTAGTAAATAAATCTTTGGCTTGAATTGCCATGTGTCAGAAAGAGCTTACTGAGTGAGCAAAAGGTGACAGGCGCTGAATGTGGGAACATCACAGGACAGCTGTTTGGTCTGGCAAAGGCCTCCATGTGCTTGTACTATATATCCAGAGCGGCCTTTTGGATTCCATGTACATAGTAACAATTAAAAGTACACAATGACTGAACAATGTTCACTGTGACAGACTGCAGGTTGGCTGCTTCCCATAACAGCCTCCCAGGCAGAGAGGAACAAAGAGCTGGGGCCCATCTGTACTCTGGCGCTGAATGCCTCATGTTCCAAAGAGCGCTCTTTGTTCCTCCAAACGCCCCAGGAAGCTCTTCAACAAACAAAACTCAGAGGACCGGAGGAGTCCCATCATGACATTAATATGATAATATATTCAGAATGTCTCTGACAGATTTGACAAAGAAATAGATTCTTTTTGATAATAAGTTGTCGGGTTGATTAGACAGAATTTGTTTGACTCTCAAATAATTATTGCAACTATTTTCATTGTCTTGGTGCTCCCTTGCCAACCTTCGTTCTCGATATATCAAAGCCCTAGTATATCTCCTGCTTTATGCACAGAAGGCAGCAAGCACTGTGAAATGCTGGTCTGAACAAAAATAGATAGAGGGGTGTTTATGCATCAAATTTGTAGGGGCTACCACATCCCACTTGCTTTCTGGGACTCTTTTAAGATTCAAGAAGTTGACATAGCCTTTAATGACTGGGTGCCCTACAAAACTAGTAAAAGGGATTGAAGAATTTGTGATCCAAAACTTTTGGAAGACTCCAAGTCAAGAAAGGCAGGACTATTCAGGTTTCTTGGAATTTTAGACAAGACTAAAGTATAAGCAACTCATATTATTGCATGGAGGCTTAGCGAACTTAATTTTGGTTTGCAAGATTAAATATACCAGATAGTCTACTGTAGTGAGTGATGAAATTATTTATCTAATCAAGATTCATATTGCTGCTCATTTAATGACCTTGAACAGGTACCCTGGGTATGGCATGAAAATAAAAATTAAGCTTGCACCCTCCCCTCTTTTCCCCATACTTTACTGTCCTGCATCTGAAGAGGAAAAAAACTTAACTTTTTTTCTTTCCACTTGCATACCTTCCTATGATGTCATAATTTGATTTTTGTTGTACTTGGTTTACTAGAATGTTTTAATCAATCTGTGGTTTCAGATACAAGGCTTGTTTTGTCCTTAACTAATACTTGATTAAAAATGAAGGTGGGGTGGAATTCTTCGCAGGCAATAGATGTGTCTGCATGATTTGGTAAAAAGCAGCATGATGATTGCAATTGATAAATTTGGAGTTCCGCCTGTTTGGTAGGTACACCATTGTAGTCACCATTTGATTGTTTTGACCACATCCTGAAGACACTCTCAGAACACAGGCTAAAAGAAAGAGAGAGAGGACTCACGTAAACAGAAAGCTAATTCACACATGAAAGAAATTTGTCATTGTATGAGTTAGTTCACTGTTTCTGACCTTATGGGATTGTTGGTTGGCTCTCTCCAGACAGCATTTTAACAATAGGCAGAATACAAATGAATGCACTTGTCTTAATCTAAGTGCAGTTTGAAATATTGTACAATGTCTGTTCCTTCTAGGTTAGCAATGATAATATAGACTTTATTAAATCCCCGATATAAAGTTTACATTTAGTTTGTTGTGCAAGCCTGATACAGGTATCAATGGAAAGTCATTGGTAATAAAACAGTACAAGCTGAAAACAGTGGTCTTCCAAATCCCCTCATCTTCTATTAAATGTATAATCTATACACATATAAATATATAAACACATTCACTACACATATAATATCCATCATACTATTTCTTACATGGTTATGAAGTAGAATTTTAGGAAGGATTTTTTAAAAAAGAAATCCCAATAATACATATTAAACCTGTTTTAGAGTAGAATCAGTAAGGCAATATACTATTTACAGACTAAAAAATGCTTGGAATTCCCAGCCTCACTTTAAGTAACAAAGTACTAACAAGATAAGTGAAAGTATTAATTGCAAAATTGTAGCCAGTCACTGAGAATGGATTAGAAATTTGTGGATTGTTAGCTTCCAACTAGTTGAGAACCAGGGCTTTAAAATAAGCTAACCAATTTAAATACATTCAGTGGGATTTTGTTTCTGTAAAAGCATCTGTTGCATAATGAAAAATATTATAATTTATACTGATCCTTACTAGAAATAGTAATATGTGTACTTCTAAGCCTACTGTACTACTGAGGGTACAGTAATTTAATTAATATATTATGACAGCAAATAATATTATTGACAATCAATTCCAATTCTAATAAATCAATGATAAAATAATTAATTTACATATGTGTATAAAGAAGGATTGTATCCCACTCCTTTTCAAGCCCAAATTGCCTCCAGCATTATCAACCAATTTGTGCTCCAATGTAATGTGTCTCTGGTTTAAATGAACCACTTTGCAAGAAATAATTTTCTACTAGCTACTAATGTTATTACATAAGAAAGGAATAAGGGTTAAGACAATAAAATGAATAAGGTTCAAATGCCATGAAGACCTGACCATGCAGCCTTCTCCTTCTTTTTGACCCATTTGCTCTTCCTTCCTTTGCAATCTGATTCTTGTTCATTCTTTGTGTTCAAACAACCACAACATACTTTTTTGTGCTGCTTACTTTTTTTATTCAATCCACATTCATTCACCTTCATTCATTCTTGACTCAATATATTTTTGCTTTACTACACAGGGTGCTCCATTTCCACTGTATGCATCTTAGTGATATATTTGGCCTAACATTCCCTAATATCATTTCCCTAAGAGAAATTGGGCACAAACATTCTCTCATATACAGTGATTCACTTTTCATGATATTTATTTCTCACTCTTCATAGACTACATTCTATTTGCAGTATCTGTGTAGCTTCAAATTTATATATTGTGACAGAATGCTTATTAAAGCTAGGAGATATTTTAAGATTACACAGATATTGCTAATTTATTATCTCAAATCAAATTTTATTTTTAATTCCTTAACTTATACTAAAGCTCCTTGTTTAGCCCTTTTCATTCAGTCTGAAAACAACTTTAATTTGTTTTCCATCAAAACCACATTTTTCTAGTCAGAGTCATACATACTTTGCTATAGTTGCGAATATATACTTATAATTATTTGCAATTATATATTTTTTTCAAAATCCCTTACATTATATATTTTCTCATTCTTAATTTTTAAGCAATCATTGTCTTATATACCATTTTTTCTTATGTATGGCCCTTTTCATTTTATCTTTCTACTAAACATACTTTTTTGTATTAGCATTAGAATAATGCTAATAGCATTAGAATATACCCACAGATCTGGCCTGTCATGATGTAATTCTTGTAAGTCACTTCCACAACCTCTTTTCTTTCATTCTCTTGGCATTTATTATGTTGAAAATTAATTTATCTACTAATGCTTTTTACATATTGCATTTGTTCCTCCTGCAGTCGTGCTATTTTACTCTTCTTTCTTTCTTTCTTTCTTTCTTTTTCATTCAATTTCTATAGCCACTCATCTCAGTTAAAGGCTCTGGAAGGTTTACAATTCAGTCATATACACCAGAAATGTGGGGAATGTGGTATACTTACAACACAAATAAAAAGTGCCTCAGTTTTAAACACTTTTCTTAACTATCTTGTCTTTTGTGTCCCCTCTATAGGTGCCCTTATTTGATGCTTTTCTTCCATGAATGGTTTTTGTTTTTGTTTCATCAATATTCACACTTGACACTGCTCAGTAATGACTTAGCTATAGATAGAACTTCTCATTGCTCTTATACCTTTCATTCATTCTCTCAATCTTCCAGTGTTTAACAATGAAATTGGCCATGGAAATTTAAGTTTTTTATTCATAATTAACCCCAAATCCTTCCTTTCCCTCCATCTGTTCATAAACCCCAAGACCACTAAAAAGTCTGTTCGTGCAGACCTATTTTTTTCTATTGTTATTAATTTTGTCATATATTTTTGTGCATGTATGTGTGAAATTGATGAAATTTCACTAAAAATTAAGGGGGTCCTTGGTGCTCTGAGCTTGCTTGTTTTCTTGCAGACATTTCATTACCCTAACTAGCTAACATCATCAGTGCTAGTAAGGAGTGCTGTTTGTTGTCAGTTTATATTCTGGTGACTTGCCTGTCTGGGTGGATGGATGTGGTCTTAGAGATTCTTTGTTTGGGCTGTTTACTGATGGGTCTTTTGCACTTTCTTGACTGGGGAATTAGTTTACTACCTTGGAGTTAATCTATTCTGATCTGGGTGCAGATTACTGGTGGAGAGGTGCTGAAATCTTTTTGTTTTCTTTTGGGTTGGTTGATTATATCTTTTGCATAGTCTATAGATGTTGTTAATGTCTATGTGTCTATTAATGGCTGATTTGTCAGAGTACCCAGACTACAAGAACACCTCATTTCAACCCTGAGCTACAAATATTCTCCGATATTGGAATCACTAATGATTTTTCCTACATTCCAGGAGGTAATCTTTTGTTATACTATAATCTTCAGATGGGTCCATAAATTTTGACCATAAATTTTGACCAATTTTGACCATTATGGCTTTGATTTATTAAGTTTTTTTTTCCACATGAACAGGAAAAAAAGAAGAAAGACTTAATGGTCCTTGATACTTCTCATCTCAGACATGCATCTGGGTATATCCAAACTATGGCCCCACAACATCATCTCAGTAGTGTATATATGAATATGTCACACATATTTTATTCCATCTGTCACAAAAATGAAAGAAACAGGAAAAACAACCATTTCTCTAGCACATAAAGAGATAGTTCTGCAGCTTCCTGGCAATAATTCTCTTGAGTGGGGATGTCGTGTACATTGCTACTGGCAAATAGTGGCTTAATCTGTCCCTCTAGATACAGGAGTGAACAGTCCCTAGATCTGCCAAAAGCTATCAATTATAACTTCATTTCTACCAAAATTGTGTGAGAATTGACCAATTGTATTAAAGTTGTTGTATATACACATAATGGAACATGCACTATATCCTGATAGTTGAAGGCAAAATAATTATCATCCTCTTGGAAATACCCAAGATCTGTTTTCCAGTTTTCCAGTTGTACTTCAAGCATGTTAATAAGAATTTAAGCCCTTTTAAAAGGGGCTCTAACAGAATGCTAACAAATTTTACTTCATGCTGAACTTTTAAATACAGATGATAATGTTTGCACTCTTAGAGATTATTATTTAATTCTAGGCAGGCTACACTTTCTAAGTAAAAGAGAAATATTTTACATTGTATTGCAATGTTTCAAACAGAAACAGTTTTCCTAGCCTCAAAATTTGCAAATCTTGCATGGCATTCATTCACAGATTATAATCCAACACACCACATCTTGTTTTGGACAAACTAATTTTCCATTTCTTCAGTTGGTGGTTGAAAGCAGAACCATATCTACCAGTCACCTTCCTTTGACCTAGATAGTCAGTTTTGGAAGAGACATCATCACATTTTTAAAAATTGCCATTGTCAAATTATTGACCTGTTTCTTGATTGTAGCAAGACACTATGCTGATATAAACTGCTGAAATGTACAAAATGCAGAGGTATGAAAAATTAGAGTTGCTAGAAAGCTCAATCATCTGGAAGAGATATCTCTATATACTAAAACCTTGGCAGTTGGTGCAGACCATGAATGTCTATGGTCCATCCTTACTCCTGGGATTCTGGGAAATCTTAGAGGTGGACCATATCACATTCTCTCATTGGCAACAATTTTACTACCTGTTGGCCTTTCATGGGCAAAAGGCATGGTGAACACAGTAAACCATTCACTATGTGTAAAACAGCTGCTTCTGAATCTTGTTTAAGATTTTCAACTCTTACAAAAACCATTATTTATTATCAAGTGGAGATGAGTCTCTGTTAGGAATGTAATCTAATAGCTGGGTTGGCAATATATAAACAATGATAGCAATACTGTATCTTTAATTACTACTGTAAATGTGATTGGTTGCTGTTTCCTCAAGCAGCCATAAGATGGAGCCAGAATCACTGTTAGTTGCTGATTGTTAGATACTGGTTGTTGAATGTTGTATACTGATCAGTGTGACTTACTGTGAGTTGCAACTGTTTTGATAGCTTTGTGTACTGAACTGTTTATTTGATTCTGGACTATGTTTTTTGGATTATCCCTGAACTGAAATGTTGATGGCTGACTATTGCATAGAGGTATGCAAAGTCCATCAATCAATCCAAAATCATACATGGTTAAGTCTATGATTTTGGATTGATTGATGGACTTTGCATACCTCTATTTTCCACGGAAGTTTTACAATTCTGTTTTACAATTCAGTGTCTCTGTATGCTGGTTTGTGTGTTCTGCAACACCACTCTCACAACACTTCTCTGAACATACTCATTCTCCTAACGGGGGAATTTTCCTTAACAGTCTCTTATGAGTGTCAATGAAAGTTGGAAGTAAGAATATGGAAACAATAGTGCCTTGTATCTACCTTTACCCATTCTGTAGTCTGTAGTTTGAATGGTTATTTTCAAATTCAAGTTGCATTGTATTTAAACAGCAATCCAAACAAAAACAAGGTAAAGCTGAATTAAATTCTCTATATTCTGCTGTGAGCAAGGGATTTGTAAAGCAATACATAAAATGGAAACATGTATGTGTAACTCCTGAATATTGGGACTCCTGTTCTCCAACCACTTCTGCCAGTTCCGAAAGAATTGGCATACTCCAGATATCATCAATAGAGCTATACTCTTCTATTCCTTGCTTTTAAGATAAAATAGATAAGAAAAGCTTTATTGTCATTTTTTTACTGTGAGCACACTGACACACATTAAAAATGAAATTCTGTTTCCTGCTCTCAAAAGTTTACACATACATCAGTGGTGGTTTTACTATTGGTTCGGTGTGCACACTGCTGCGCAGCTTCTAAAATGCAATTTTTTCCTTACCAGTGGCAGTTCAGATGATTAGGAAAGCTGTGGAGGCATGCAAAACAGCTGTTCAGGTGAGAAAAAAACAAAAAAGAAGGGAATATAGGACAGGAAAGGGCCGGGGTAGATGTGGCGGGGTGGGGCCAAATGTCACCACCAGGTGACCAGGTTGAATACCACCACTGACATACATATACACATATAGACATGCTATATACATACATATGTGTATATCCTTAGATCCTCTTCCAAGGTCTGTTCAGTCTCAGTGCTACTGAGGAAAGCATTAAATACTTGCTTCCAACATATTTCTTTATAAACTACCTAGAATTGTTGGCCAGCAGGTTGCTTTAGAAAAGTGACTAAATCAATCGATCAATCAATCATCTTGTGACATTAAGGGGCATTTATGATGTAAAGGAGTATAGATACAGGTAGTCCTGAACTTACAACCACAATGGAGCCTAAAATTTATGTTGCTAAGTGAGACATTTGTTAAGTGAGTTTTGCCCCACTTTATGTCTTTTCTTACCACAGTTGTAAAGAGAATCAGTGCAGTTGTTAGTAACAGTTGTTAAGTGAATCTGGCTTTGCTCATTGACTTTGTTGTCAGAAGGTCACAAAAGGTGATCACCTGATCCTGGGAAATTACAATTGTCATAAATATGAGCCAGTTTCCAAGCCTCCAAATTTTGATCATGTGATCACGGAGATTCTACAATAGTTGTGAGTGTGAAAAATGGCACTTTTTTCAGTGCTGTTGTAACTTTGAATGATCACTAAACAACCTGTTGTAAGTTGAGAACGACATGTACTATCAAGTGTAACACAAATGTATGATAACAAAACTTTAACATTCCCTGTTGTGCTAATGGTGGACGGAGTAACATATGGAACAGAAAATGGGAAAAATGATTTTCTAATGACGCAGCATAATTTGAATGCATGACAGTATCTCTAAATGGATGACAAACAGCTCTTTCTTTAGATCTTTTTTTTTTAATTTGGTCTTAGGGAAGATTCTTCTTAGGACAGAAAACACTTCTTTGATTCCCAATTATTTTGCACTCATTATTTGAACATGTTTCTTGCATCCATCTTGGATAATATTATTCTTACAGTTGCAACACATAGTTCAACTTTAATAAATAATAGCTTATCCCTTTGAATCTATCTCCTTAAAACATGAAAAATAGAATTCATGGAGGGAGGGAAGGGATGGAACATAAATATCATTTTGCATTTCCCAAAGATATGCAACACATTCAATGAACTATTTTACTGCTATTTTACTACTTCTTATCCTTATATATTGGAGGACATGTAAGAAGTGATGGGTATCTTGGTCTAATATCCATCCTATACAATAATTGTGATGGGAAGTTTTTCTGTTTTTTTGCTTGTTTTTCATCTGTTTTATATAAGCAGAGTTATACTAAAACCTAAAATCATCTTTCTCATTTATTTCCTGTGTTTGGTGGCTTTAAGCTATTTGTTTTAATGTTTGAGAAAATTGCTCAAAGCCATGGATCACAACTAGCTGCTGTGGAGGAGGCAAAGTTTAGAATATTTCTTCTATGTGCTACAGTGTTCATGCAAAGCAGAAGACTCTCCCCATGCATGTTATTAAAATGCTATATTAGGTGTGGTTGCTATATTGCAAGTAGTATATTTTAAATAAAATATAAAAGTGATAAAATTGGTAGTGGTTGTTAACATTCATAAAGTATTACTATTTGTATACTTGTGTGATTGAATATTTATCAAAATTCCTTCCAAAATTCATATATTCAGTCAGTTTCCATGAAGGTGATAATTTGCATTGCAGATCTCCTGGATTGATATTAACAAAGTTCTGACCCTAATTATCCAATTCCCATGTTTCAACTCTTATTCAGTAGGTTGCATAAATTACTCAGTAATTTCTGCCATTAATGTTTTCATTATAAAGGCTCTAATTAGAATAATTAGAGTTGTAGTTGTATTTTTATAATTCCTAACAATGAAATCCTTTACATATTTATTTGGAAATATCCTAGTTTGTCCAATGAAGCACATGTATTCATAAGAAAGTGGTGACAATGACAAGATGCTTTCAGATTGGTCTTCTGTCCTATGTGGTCTTCCATTGAATTTCCTACTTTTGAGTCTATCTGAATTTTCTCCCTTATCCCATAATTGCAATATGCAAAAGGAGAATCCTATTTCCAATTTTTCATATTTACAGAAATCAGATGATATTGCTGTACATAGGCTATATATGTACAACACACTTTGTTTAGAACAGAAATGGGCAGTTGCACATTGCATGATCTAAGTATGTTGTATGAACCAGACAGTCATAATGTAGGGACATGAGACGTGAACGGCAAAAGTCCAGATAACCATTAAATATCAGTAAAGAGATCTGAAGAACTCTAAATCTTTGCTTTCAGCTAGTAGTCATCAAGCTATTTGAAGCCTAGATCTGGTAGTTCCAAATAAGATTATTGAATTTTGTGTTTTGCTAAGCTGAGCACTAAGTGTGCTTTGCATAGTGAGTTTTTTTAGTCATTAAAAATCTGTTTTTGATGGGTGTCCTTTTATGTGTCTGAGTGTTCTTAGAGGGGAAATAAAAATCATATTACCAAAAATAAGCATTTATGTTACTGGATTTCAAGCACCACAAATGTGTGTGTGTTCTAAATGTTGCTAAATGAGTACTCAAGGTCCACATTTATTTTATTTATTTATTATTTATTAGATTTATATTGCCATCTATTCACCCATGGCAACTCAAGGCAGCTTTCCATACTATCCATTGGTCATATATTGTTAACCATTTCTTGTGATGTACCTGACCAGTCTACATTATACCAAAGGCAAGAAAAAGGTCTTTGTGGTCACTAGCTCAGCCCCATTTAATTTATTTATTAGATTTATTAGATTCATGTGGTTCAGGTAACTCCATAAATAATTCTCAATGTTCTCAAATTTCACATTTATCTGCTTTCTCTGATAGTTGTTTAGGTAGTTCCCAAGCTTCAGGACCTTGGACAGAGGTCGTGAAATCAAATGGTGCTATTGAGAAGTCACAGATTATAATTTTGAGTGTTCAGTGTGTTTACATATTTAATTTCATGGAACTATTTCCAAATCCTTAAGATTGAACAGTTATTACTATCTCCTTATTTTCAGTGAGTGGAAGAGCTGAAGAAGGATGGCTTGTTTAAGGCAACTTCAGAAAGATGTGAATAAGGTACTTTTCCTCATTTCCAGCAAATGAACTTCAAGATATTGAGTTTCATTGCTGCCTTTAACTCTTCAGAATTTCTGTTAGACTCTTCTGTTCTGGAATATGTTTCCCATCAAATCTTTCTGACTTTGCTCTTGTTTAAAAGAGCTGTGAAAACCTGACTCTTCATCCAGGCCTTTTGCAAGAGAGAGTGAATTCCCTCACTTCATCAAACTTGACATATTTTTCTTTTATTTTTTATTGTAATTTCTTTGTTGTGAGTCTCCTAGACAGTTGTTGCTGTTCATTTCCTGGAGAGGCTACAAATAGTACTGTACACACACACACACACACAATATATATATAGGGTATGGCTGGCTGATGAT
>JAEANM010012750.1:0-14678 GCA_017656035.1 Myanophis thanlyinensis | reverse complement strand
GGAGGAGGCGGAGGAGGACAGATGGAAAGGTGATCTTCACAATGCCTGAGAAACATTTATTGTGTGGCACTGAAAACTCTGCTTCTTCTGGCTGCACAAAGTTTCTGGTTTTGTACAAGGGGACCAATCTATGCCATCCAGAAATATTTCAGTTCATGAGGTCTGCTGGAAGCTTACACAAAGCCTTTACAGATAAAAGAATGGGTTAAAAAATTAGTAATTTCTTAATAAAGCCAAACTTAATAAAAGTAGATTTAGGCACAGTTTCTTGGTGTGGTCTATGGCAATCTTGTATGGCTGACAATCAGGATTGGAGGAAAGCTAAGTAAGTTGTCTTGACCACATGGAAGAAAGACAGGATACCAGTTTTATGAATAAATGATTAAAGTATGTTTGAAAAAAAATGTCCCAAATCTGCACCGGACTCCCTATAAAAACAAATTCTAAGGAAAAAAAGACCTGTCTTAAAGCTTCTATATTAGTCTTAATAGCATTGATACTTCTGACACTTCAGTGCTGGAGAAGACTCCTTAGAATACCATGGATAGTCAAGAACGAACAAATCAGGCCAGCATTCTCATTAGAGACACAAATGACCAGGCTCAAATTATTTTACTTTTGATTCTATTATGCAAAGATCCAACTCTCTGAAGAAAGGTCTAACGCTAGGAAAGAAGGTGGAAAGAAAGAGATGATGGTGACCAGCAGCAAGCTGGATGGATTCCGTTTCAGTGATTATTTAGGTGCGCTGCTAGAAAACTTGAAGGATCAAGTTAGGGTTAGATCATCATGGAGACAATCTACCTTCTAAGAGCCAGTTCTAAAAGTACATAATCAGTTAATTCACCTTATTATTGCATTTTACATTATTGTAGCCAGTGACATTATCATACATGTTAAGGATTCTGCTATAATTGTATTGAAGAAAGTTATATTGGCATGAGAAATTTTAGATAGCAAAGAAAAATATATTCATGACTATTTTACCTACCTTGTATCATTTTGTCTTGAGTCAATGTCATTGTACACACAGTTTTCCTGGGCCATGACATCTGCAATTAAAATCAGACAGTGTGATTGACTATCTACAATTTCCCTGAACTAAGAAAGATAAACATCTAAAATCTTACAGTCTACCAAATGCAAGATGAAAGGAAAAACAAATGGAGTGACAGTAGGAAATAAGCAAACTCAGTCACCAACCTCTAAAAAGTTATAGTGCATCCCAGAAAATGAATGGCCTTTGAATTCATAAAGTGAGCAACGCTACTTCTGAAACCCCAAGTGACTTCCTTGTAAAAGGAGACTGTCACAATTATCATTTGTCTCCTTAAGAATTTCCTATTCTGGAAATGAATTCCTAAAGGATTAATGACTATGTAATAAGTGTTAAAATAACTAAGAAAGTTGTAACATCTGAAAAGATCTAACTTGTCTGAAGCAGCTCTACAAATTCAGTGTGTAAAAGAATAATTATAGCATCAATTTCCTCTCACAAAAGGCTAAGTCTGTAGAATTAGAGACTAGCTGTTAAAAATCCTTCTTGGCTGCATTCCATCATTAAAAAAAATGATCTGTTAGAAATGAGAAGCAGTGTTTTAAACAAGCACTATATTTTCTGTTGATAATTACAAAATAAAAAGAGGGCTGCCTATTCCAAACCATCTCAGATATGCAGACAGGACCAAAAATGTTATTTCAAAAGAGAGTCAGTGTCTATTAGACATAGAAACTTACCTAGGTTTGGTACAGAACGGGAAAGATTGCTGCAGAAGACAAATAAAAGAAATGTGCATTTCAGCATGGGTTATAAATAACATTTGGCTGCACATATGCAGTTAAAGTTTTCATGCACCAATTTCTATGCTGCCCAACACACTTGCATGACTCTTAATTCTGAAAATTATATGACAATAAAAAAGCTATATAAAGAAAAAAACATTGGACAAATATAGAAAAATTTGAATTTCACAGTATTTTTGTTATCAACTCCTGAAAGCAGCACATTTACATATGCAAAATGCATTACACTTTTGGAGCCGAGAAAAGAGGTATGGTTTCAACTGAGGTTTATTCATAAAAATTAGGGAAATGTTCAACCCGAGAGCATTTTCACAGCTCTCAAGACTAATGGATGTAAACACGAAAAGAGAAAGGAAACTTAACACTGGTATATTAAGCTCTAGTCTCAAATAAACCAGCAATGTGTGAAAAAGAAAAATCTCCCCACAATGGACAAATGGCTACAAAAGTTGATGGAGTTAGCAGAGATGGCTAAATTGACTGCTTTAATAAAAGGAAAAAAAGTACTTTTGTTTCTACTTGGAAACTGCTTCTGGACTTTGTGCTTGAGGTGGGAAAAAAATGAAACTTTGATTTTGGTTTTTATTGATTAGATACATTTGTTGTTATAGAAATGGCTAGTATAGATTATTATATAAAAGTAAAAAGTTGAAGTTTGATGTTACCTCATTCTACTGCATCAAAGGGAGCTGGAAGTCAACACCTTTGTTCCCCACCCTTTCTTTTCTACACTCTTCCTTTCACTTTTTCCTGCCATATTTTTCCTACTGTTTGCTTTTGTATTTTTGAATTTTATATTAGAAACTATTAAAAAAATGTGAACAAAGAAATTGAGACCAAAAAATGCACATACAATAGAGGGCTGTTTAACACATGAAGAGCCAAAGAGGAATCAGGAATTTCTTCCATGAAAAAGGCATTATAATAACCTTCTCTTATTCATCATTTTCCAAATAGGTGGCCTTCAAATCCACAGGTCTGAGAAATTTCTAAACTGGGACAGCAACATAATCTACTTCATCAATGGTTTTTTAAACTGTGTTGGATGCTGAGTGCTGTTCCCAAAGAATTACAAAATGACCAGTGATTATTATCTTTGAATATTAAAAAGTCAGCATTATCCACCTTCCTCTTTTCTCCCAAATGCTTTTTTCAGTTCAGATGGTATCTGGACAACTATTTAGACTAACGTAAGTTACTTGTTGACAGAGCAATCTAGAGTCTTGAAAGCAACTTAAACTTTCCTGGTCAAGTCATCAATATTAATGGAAAACTTGACACCCAGGATTTACTACACTTAACTAAATATAAACTAAGAGAGGAAGAGTTAAACAATGTAGTTCAAATTCCTGGAGTATAAATATGGTCACTTCTTCTTCCAGCATCCCAAACTGCATGGAGACAAGAATAAAGCTAAAAGCTAAATCTTAACACAAAATGCCACACTTATCTGTGCTGAACCCAGAACAAAAAATGCAGTCAATCAATCCTCAGGACCCACATTTATATTTTTAGAGGTGAAGTATTTGTTCAGTCAATCAATCAATTAGAATACAGCTGGAAGGTACCTTGGAGGTCTTCTAGTCCAGCCCCCTGCTCAAGCAGGAGAACCCATACAATCTCAGATCAGTGACTGTCCAGTCTCTTCTTAAAAACCTCCAGTGATGGAGTGCCCACAATTTCTGAAGGGAAGCTGTTCCACTGATTAAATGTCCTCACTGTTAGGAAGTTTCTCCTTAATTCCAGCTTGCTTGTCTCTTTGATTAGTTTCCATCCATTGTTTCTTGTCCTGCCCTCTAGTGCTTTGAAAAATAAGTTGATTTCTTCCTCTTTGTGGAAACCTCTCAAATGCATACCAGCTACCATTTTCTTTTTTAGCTTAATATTCAATGTTCATCATTCGCTAACATTTCTGCCCTCCCCACTATAAGATGGAAGGGAAAGGCCTTGCCATTCTGTAAATGTAACCTAAAGTGTTTGCATTTGCTACCTCAATCCCATTTATATTTCAATGACATACATGTTATTATTGAACTAGCAATTAAGAAGTTGTAACCTTCACAGTGCTGTGATTTGTATTGCAGTAACCCAGCATTTCAAAGGTTCATCAGCCACTGCAGTGACCAAAATGGAATAAAATTAAGGACTGGCACTTTAAATTAATCAATTAATCATTTATGAATGATAATGGTGATGATGATGATGAGGAGGAGTTCTTGGTATTCTCTGATATTGTTTTACTACAGATGTTTCATTACCAGATAGGTAATATCATCAGGGCAAAGGGGATTGAAATTTGCTGGTTGTTTATTGCATATAGAATAACTTCCCTTGCCAATCTTGCTTGCAATGTGACTTCTTGCTTGATTGTTCCTTGATTAGGAACATACTGTATGTTCTCTACATACCATATACAAGTAATCCTCAACTTACAACAGTTCATTTAGTGACAATTCAAAACAATCACTGAAAAATGTGACTTACGACCATTTTTCACAGTTGCAACTTTTGCAGCATCCCCATGACCATCTGATCAAAATTCAGATGCTTGCCAACTGGTTCATACTTATGACCGTTGCTGTGTCCCAAGGTCATGTGATCACATTTTGTGACCTTCTGACAAGCAAAGTCAATGGGGAAGCCAGATTCACTTAACAACTGTTACTAACTGATCAACTGCAGTGATTCACTTAACAACTGTGGCAAGAAAGGTTGTAAAATGGGACACAACTCACTTGACAAGTGTCTCACTTAGCAACAGAAAACTTGGGCTGAATTGTGATCGTATGTAGAGGCCTACCTGTATTCTCTACTACTGGAATAATACATTACATACCGAGAACTCTCTTTCATGTGTGCGCTTTTGATTTTTAATTTTCCTTTGAGATATTTTCCAAATCCTTTGAGTTTCTCAATTTTGATATCTCTAGAACAAAAGAGAAAGAGAGAGAGAGAGAAATTAACAAATAACAAAGTGAAAGTACTATATATACATTTTGCACATTGTCTTTGTTTATGAACATAAAGTTGGGAAAAGACATTAGGTGAATGTGCCTCAGTGTTGTGACCTCTGGCACCGTCCCAACATGTACTGTAATTGCTGCTTTTCTAGAATTTTTTTATAAAAACATTAGAGAAACAAACAGTGTGTAAATTTAAAGGTGGAATCAGTGTTTAGAAGCAGCCTGTGTTAGGACATCTCCTAAAAGATTCAGGGTAGCATAGAGCAAAGACCATTTCAACATCTCTCTTGTCTTCGGCAGTTGACTAACCCTGGAAAAAAAAAACTGCATATGTAAAGCAGAAGGCAGACTGCTACAGAGTTCATTCTTCCCAGGTATCCACAACCCTGCTCCATGCGGCATGAAAACAAGCAAGAAGAAGGCCTATTATATTCTAGCATTATTACTCTAAGGAACACCCACCTTTTATAATTCCTGGAATGCATAATTCCTTTTCCAGAAATTCTGGGAGGGCAAGATGGGAAAAAAGATAGATTATTACTAAAAGCATCTATTTCTGATGTTGCTCTTAGGATGGAAGTTAGTTCCGAGCTACGTTTAACTACTGGTTGTTAGATAAAGATATTGGGGTGGGAGTATGTGGGATTGGCAGGGGCAGAAAGGGGTCAATTCCAATTTATCCCAAGGGCTCCAGTATAGGGAATTATAGAGCAGATTATTTTTGGTAATAGGGTACTCTATTTTAGGCTCTCAAAATAGGGTTAAAGGGTTTTCTGTTGGGCCATGCTGGTTAAATATAGGTAGTCCTTCAGTTACAACAGTTGATTTAGTGAGTGTTCAAAGTTACAGAGGCACTGAAAAAAGTGACTTATGACCATTTTTCACACTTACAAAATTTGTAGCATCCCCATGATCATGTGATGCTTGGCAACAGGTTCATATTTATGACCGTTGCGGTGTCCTGAAGGCATATGATCCCCTTTTGCGACCTTTTGACAAGCAAAGTCAATGGGGAAGCCAGATTCACTTAAGAACCAGGTTACTCACTTATCAACTGGGGTGATTCACTTAACAACTGTGGCAAGAAAGTTTGTAAAATAGAGAAAAACTCACTTAACAAATGTTTCACTTAAGAACAGAAATTTCAGGCTCAATTGTGATCATAAGTCGAAGACTACCTGTATTCTGTAAGCAATTAGTCCAATGAATTTGATGGATATCAAGTCAGGAAATTTTGGCCTAGTCTGTTCCAATTGATATTCTGAAGTATTGTGGTTAATCCTCAATTTAGTACAACAGCTCATTTAGTGACCATTCAAAGTTATAACGGCATTGAAAAAAGTGACTTATGACCGTTCTTCACACTTACAACTCTTGTATGTGATCAAAATTCAGATGCTTGGCAACTGACTCATACTTATGATGGTTGCAGTATCCCAGGGATGAAGTGATCCTCTTTTGCAACCTTCTGACAAGCAAAGTCAATAGGGAAGCCAGATTCTCTTAACAATCGTGTTACTAATTTAACAACTGCAGTGATTCACTTAACAACTGTGGAAAGAAAGGTCATAAAATGGGGAAAACTCGCTTTAACAAACATCTCACTTAGCAACAGAAATGTTGGGCTCAATTATGTTCGTAAGTTGAGAACATAGGATATAGTTACTAAGCATCAGGAAGAATTTTCTGACTATACAAGCAGACAACCAGTTGAAGAGGCTCCTGTATTAAGTGACAAATTCTTACTGAGATCTTCAAATAGAGGCTATCAGAGATGATTTAGTACCATGATGGCGAACCTATGGCACGCGTGCCCCAGGTGTCACGAACCATCTCTGTGGACACGTGAGCTGTCACCCTAACTCACTGACTGGGGATGTGTGCATGCGTGTGCAGCTACCCTTGCAACTGTGTGTGAGCAGGCCTCCTATGTGACTGTGCATGTGCATGCACCTCCTGCATGCCTCCCGTGGGACTGCGTATGTGCCTCCCACACATCTCCTGCGCAACTTCACAAAAGCTGCATGTCCAACTTGTGCATGCGTGAAAGCTGTGAGTGCACATAAATTGTGCATGTGCTGAAGCCACATGCATGTAGTACATGTGCATGCACAATGCTCACATTCGGCACTATTAGCAGATGCTATTCCAAGCAGGGAGTTGAATGGGATAATATCTAAGATTCCTTCCAACTCTATAATATTTCCTACACTCCAAAAAGGGATTGTAGCAACAAGCAAACATACTTGACTATTGCCAAGAAGACAGCACTAAATACAGCTTTTTTTAGTGTGCCTATAGCAAAAAACACCAGCTTCCCCCTAAACTGTACAGTATATAAAAATGTCAAGGTGCTCAGTCATATAGTCATATAAAAGACTAAAAGTTCATTCAACCAAAGACTATCTACTCACTCTGATTTGCAGGAATTATAACCTTCACTTTCAATATCCTCATATGTTTCTTCATAGGTATCGTCTGAAATATAAAGCAATAAAAAGCCATATTTGTACCTAAACCACCCATTGCTGGTAATTTTAAAGTATAGTTAGAAAAGACACCATTTGGAAATATAGCAAAAGTGTTACAGTAATTTTTTCCATCATCCATTTATTGCACTTCGTTAATAACGTAACCAAACTCTTTTTGGATTATTCAAGTAGTAATGCCTGAATTAAACAAAACTAACTTCCAAATTTAAAGAAATTATAAAATATAACTATGAATTGGAGTATGGAATAAAACAAGCACATGTTTTCTATTCAAAAATATGTCAAACAATACACTTTTAAGATTCTACAACTTTGTAGCTTTTATTGCATCCTATAACTGTCTCAAATTGAGCCAATACTGTAGTGAAAGGAGGTTGAGAAATCACCCCAAAGATTAACCCCAAAGAATTATTAATCTATCTAACTACCAGATTATTTCATATTCTTATATAAATTAACTTCTGTTGCATTCATATTCTGCCTTTCTTCCAAGGAGGTCAGGTTAGCCCAAATGTGATCTCAGTTTTAACTTTACAGCACTCAAATATTTTCAGTACTCAAAATAGTATCAAATATTCTGAGTGGTGAGTCAACTACGACCATCAAGTAAATTTCATGACTGAACAAGGAATTAGTTTGAATTGGGTTTTTTAAAAATATGATTTATACATACACATCCATTTTGTCATATGCTGCTACACGTTTTGGATTGGGGCCAGTTACCAATACTATAAAACCAACCAACCAATAAATAAGAGTCTATAAATTAACTGAGAGGCAGGTTCAAAACCATGACTGCTCCTGATGAGGAAAGTTCACATAAATCAACATTAAAAATTCAGTGACCATAACTTAACTACACCATGTGGAATGAGTACTATCATTTGAAAGTCAATGTGTCACTAAGGGTGATTTTTTTAAATTTGACAGTACAACATCAGCCTCCAGAGGTTTTAAATGAAGTGGCTTCAAATAAGATTGTCAGTAAAAAGCATGACCTCCTTAGCCAAATGGTTTACCAAGACATCTTGGGCCAGGTGCTATCAATCAGCCTAACCTAACAAAATGAGGATGAGTTGGAAGATATCCATATATCTTTCCTTTGATACAAGGGAGAAAGAAATGAATAATATACTAAAGAAAAAATGGAGGAAGCAACTAATCATCGCTCCATCGCTGACAAGAGCAAAACTCGTTTAAGGGGAAAAGTGGAAAGTTCAGACTGAGAAATGACAGAGTATATTATTCAGGGCTTTGAGGACTAACAATTTCAGATAAATTCTATGTATACAGAAAAAGGGGGGAAATTATTTCTAGAATAGTTTGCTGGGCTATCAAAAAGAACAGACAAACATGGGATCTCACACAATGGAACACAATCAGACAGTGACTTCCCAGAAGACCACTGGATAACAATTGCAAAATAAGAATACGTATATTAAATATAAACTAGCATAGAAGTACTGTGGTCCTACTTTTAGAAAATTTATCAGATACCCATTGGCAAATCTATAGCTTAAACATGTCACCAGACAAAGAGAAATCCTCAATATGAATTATATAACCAGTATATCTGAAAAATAAGGCTTTAGTTAGTGAATTTTATTTGACTTACATTACAATTGTACTGGCATTATAAAATGTAAAGTAAAAATTAAAACATTAATTTTTATATTTACACTTTCACTTTACAAACTTTTTATAATCGAGAAGTGTGTAGCTTAGGGTGACCAACCGTCCTCTTTTGCCCGGACATGTCCTCTTTTTATGTCCTGTCCAGGGCGTCTGGGCGGGTTTTATAAATTTTATAAATTTACCCGGACGCCCTGGACTGGACGTAAAAGTGGCGATGTCATGTCTGGGCAAAAGGAGAAAAGCGAGAGGCTCCAGCAAGAGGTCCCGGAACAAGCTTCTTGCTTCTCAGCCGAGTCTGGATTTGTGGTCCATTTCCGGCAAAGGGAAGCCACCGCCCCACCCGCCACCCACTGCCCCCGCTGCCCCGCCCCCCCGATGATGCCCCCCCGACGATGCCCCCCTGATCACGACGACGCCCCCCCGACAACGATGCCCCACCCCGACAATACCCCGATGCCGATGCCCCCCTGCCCCCCGCCTCCAACCCCGATGACACCCCACCTCCCCCAACGCGGCCGATGATGACGCCCTGCCCCACTGCCGCCGCCGCCCCCCCGCCCCCACGACAACGACAACTCCCCCTGCCGATGACGCTGCCCCGCCCCCCCCGACGCCGCCCCCCCGCGTCCTCTTTTTTGGCTATCAAATATGGTCAGCCTAGTGTAGCTCAAGGTTGAAATATTGGAATCTCAGTCACTAGTGAACTTGGTTTTCTTCTTATAAATGTTTCATTATCAATTTAGTGACCCTTCATCTAAAAGTAAACCGAGCTTACCAAACACCAAGATTCCAATTAAAAATATAAAAATAAAATGAAAAAGTACTCCAAATAAACAGAATGTTTGAGTAAATTATAAGTTACGTTCAGAATGGCAAATGCTGCTAGATATGAAACTTTGAAATCGATGATTGCAAATTTATGGCTAACTGAAGGGAGTTCTAAATCTAAACCTTGAATATTAAACCCCAAAGTCTTCCAAAATTGCCACAAATTATCATTTTAAATGGGAAAAATGGTGGCATTATTAAACATATGGGATCTGACCATATTAGCTGAATTCTAACATACTGTATCTAAATTAAACTGCTGTTCTGGCCCCATTTACCTTTGAGACTGTGGCCCCTGACACACTACTCAAAAGCTTTTGATATGGGGAGGAGAGAAATAAAGCCATGCTTTTTTTGCCCAGAGACTCCAATTTTCATATTCTTTCCAATGGTTTGGGTAGTGCAGAGAATTCACTAGGAATCTGGAAGTTTTTTCAAGAGTTAAAACTACCTTTGGCCAAGTTCTTTCAGTTGTTAAATATTCAACCCCACTTTGTTCTATAAGAAGAGTTAGTTTTGTACTTACTGGAATGTAAAGGAAATGATCTGTGGGCATCAGAGGATTGCCTGCAACACAACGTTTAAACAAAGTCGTGTAAAAAATACATTTGAAATGTTAAGCGTCACAATTTTCCCAAAAACTTAAATCTACATGTACTTTCCAAACGTCTATGAAACACTTACAGGTCTCTCTCTATTCCTTCCACATCGTCATACAGTTCTTCTGCAGTTTGCTCCAATGTAGGAGTTCTTAGATCTGGGTTCCATTTGCCTTCATCTGTTCTTAAAGATTCCAGGCATACATAATCATCTGAAACTGGAGCAAAATTCTTGTCTCAAGCTGTCCTGAATATATACCAAAGAGTACACCTGCCTAAATGCTAAAACTGCAACACGCATTCTGAAGATCCAAGAGAAAGCTATGAAAACTGCCCAGGCTTTTCAATGCATGTTTCTCCAAAATATACCATTAAGAAAAAAAAAAACAGCCAACATTTTTTGCCGTGACTGCCCCTCTAACATTGTCCATCAACTTTAAAATTGCACTTACAGTCGCAGAAACCAGCTGTTACAAAACAGTCTGGCTTGGGAATTCTGTGAACTGAAGTCCACACATCTTCAAGTTATTTAGGTTGAGAAACACTGCTATAAAATAATACAGTGCCAAGCTTTTCTTAAAGACAAAAGCATATCCCACAAACATATAAAGCAAATTACCATTACTATACACCAGCTCTTGCAATTGTCCCTTATCTCTCAGCCTATATACAAACAACAAATCTTCAATCCTTGGCAAGAAATCATGAGATACAAAGGACATCTTGTCAAGAGATGTTAAGTATGCGGAGGTATAAAGGAGTACATGTCACTTAACTCAGAGTAAAGCAGCAGCAACATCAACACACATTTACTCACAATCTCCATCCTTTGCCAATCCTTCTCCAGAGAAACATTGATTCGTTTCCTCTTGAGGCATGTTCTTCTCATTCCCTCTGATTCGGGGTTTCATGAATATATTTCTGGGACTAAATATCTGCTGGCACACATTATACTCCTTGGGTTAGAGCCCTTTCACAACATTCCTTGTTAAATTCATGATGTAGAATAAAGCACCTCTTCTACCATATAAATCAAAATAGATTAAATAAAATACTGAGTTATTTCTGATCAGGCATCATCCAGGCCCAAATCTGTTTAATTTGTCTCCATCGTGCACCTTTCTACATGTTTCATCATAAGAAAACATTCTCCAAGCTGAATTCCTACCAGTAAATTCAACTGAACTTTTAAGTAAAGGGGAAATACATGTCCTACTTCTTTTGCAAACCAAAACCAGGACAGGACAATACTACATTAAGTGAGTAGAAAATTCCAGTGGAGAAATAAACCCCACTCCCCAGCCATTTTACATATTCAATATTAGCAATTATTCAATTTTCCAAATTAAAAGATCTCCTGTAACATCTGTGAGTAGAGTGGGCAGCAGCCTGCAAAGTTTTCAAGAAAGACATATCACCTTTTATAAGACAGTTTGTGCACATATAATCCAATCAGGAAAATTAACATTAAGAATTCCCCATTTACTAAGTCAGAAAAATATTTGGTAGCAACATATACTTGATATTCTGAAAATCAGACTTTGTGTATATCCAACACTATAGATAATTGGACTAGCAATTTCAAGAGACTGACACTAATAAGACCAATGAAATCCATAAGACATTCTCTACTAGAAGGTTTTGCCATTCAGAATATCGAACTGTTTCTTCTTCAAATATCATGTTCTTTTTTGTGTTAACACAGAGTTGCTATATAGCTGCATAACTTAATCTTTGTATTAAAAACTTTTAAAAAATCCAACACATAGGGCAATATTGCGCAAATATTCCTGTCTTAATAATCCTTCAACCTATTTGTAGCAAAACAAAAAGTGCTTTAGTTTTCACAGATTGGTTACAAAATAGTAGTTTGTTGACCTGGGCATTGTTTTAAGGAATAGCTTGGTCTGCATCTATGTTCCACATCCTTCTAGTGAAATGTGGCTAGAATCCAAAAGACACTGCTCAAAGTTTCCAAAGCATGCAGAAAATATACACAAGCAAATTTTTCTTCCTGAATTTAATCCGTGACACCAAATGGGTTGTCATTTGAAACATTAGCTAATCTTCCAAAGCAACCTTTGAAGCACAAAGAAAAGGAGGCTGACACAAAAGTTATGGGAGAAATAACTTGCATGAAAAATAACTCATTTTAATGCTTGTATGCTTGCCAGACATTTCAGTTTATATTATTCTCATATGGAACATTTGAGGAAAATTAATTAGCTTACTAGGAAAATTGGTTGAGAATTGACTTGTTGTTCAACACACTTTCAGTTCTATCAACAAATTAAATTTAACATATTTAGATTGTGTTTATATTATATACTTTTGGTTCTATAATTGTAACCTGCAACACAATGGATGAATGAAGCCAGTAACATTGAATTATCATCACAATTGCTTGACATTAGGACTAGGTTCATCCAATTTAAATAATGAAATTGCTATGTGGAAAGAGTCAGTAATTAGCTATAATTTGTAAAATATTGCTTTGTGTGTATTTTATTCTAAATGTGATGTAAAATTTTAGCAGAACAAAAAGTAATTTGTCCTGAGGTAAAAAAAAATAACCAATCTGAGAATGCTGAAATTTGATGCATTTTTATTTTAATATTAATCTTCTACTATTTTGGTTGCTAGCTATAAACACACAATAGACAATAAACTAAAGGAGGCTAACTAAAGTGGAGGTGGGTAATTAATGATGCCTTTATGACATGTGGACTTCAACTCCCAGAATTTCTGAATCAGTTGGCTCAGGAATTCTGGGATTTGAACTCTACAGGTCATAAAGGGGCCATTACAGTGGTGGAATTCAATTTTTTTTACTACCGGTTCTGTGGGCGTGGCTTGGTAGATGTGGCCAGGGGGCCATGTGACTGCGTGGGCAGTTTCTGTAAGCAGAGCAATAAAGATTAGGCTAGAAACAACACCATAATGTTTTTTTCCTGCTTTCCTTATAGGATTAAACTTGTAAAGTGGAAAAAAACAAAAGATTTCTTCTAACAACCAGTTCTCCAAACTGCTTAGAAAATTTACTACCGGTTCTAGCAAACCTGCTAGAACCTGCTGAATTTCACCTCTGGCCATTAATTGCCCACCCATGAACTAGAAGGATGATCTCCAAAATGATGGATATTTCTAACAGCAAGCCAAGTTTTGCTGTGCTGATCTGTTGTTCTCTTTTTCTTCTCTAACTCCAATTATTTCATCAAACTAGAGATTAAGAGCACATACCTTAGTATCTTCCTTTTTCACAGACTTGAAAGCTAGAATCAAGATTTTGTAGAAATTAGTATATTCCACTTTGTAGTTTATTTCAACTAGTTTTATAAAACTGCTAACTATAGTACGGAGTTACAGATAGATTGCTACAGTGGTGGAATTCAATTATTTTTACTACCAGTTCTATGGATGTGGCTTGGTGGGCATGGCTGGGGGGGTCATGTGACTGGGTGAGCAGTTTCTGTAAGCAGGGCAATAAAGGTGAGGCTAGAAACAACACCAGAATTGTTTTTTCCTGCCTAACCCTGTAAGATACCCACTTTCTAAATTAAGTGAAGATAAAAGTTTTTGAAATCTGTCTTACCATAGATAGTCAATCAAGATACATGTTGATGAAATGCAGTTTTCAGCATCCCTCACTATTTAACCTGGCTAAGGTTTTCATTTCCAATATTTAGAGTTATATATGTTGTCGGTTTTTGATTAATATTACCAATAGATACTTGATTCCACAGCAGATTCCATTCTTCACTGACCTAATTAAGATTATCATGAAGGATGTAATGCCACATTTCAGTTGTTGAAGCATAAAGACACTGTATGAGAATGCTATATGAAAGCATCTTTTTGGTAAAGTTTCTTTTTTTAATACCAAAACTGCCTGGTTTAAAAAGCCCACTGTTTGTTCATTTCCCTTCTGAATCATTTTTGAATTTTCTACAGTTTAGGATTTAAAGAAATATAGATTACTAGCTAGATACCTGTGCTTCGCAATGAAACTATGTGATTCTGTAACAGATGTGCGTTCCCACAGGGCGGGCCTCCTTGGGGTTCCATTGTCTGGACGTTGTCATCTGGCAGCCCCAAGGGGTCGAGCCTTCTCTATGGGGGCACCTTCCCTTTGGAACGAATTGCCCCCAGAGATCCGGACCATCACAGACCTACAGACCTTCCGGCGCACATTAAAAACCTATTTGTTCCAACAGACCAGTCTGGCCTAGTACTAATTAGTTGGGGGTTTTTAAATCGGTTTTAAATTTTTAATGTTTTAAATTTTAAATTTTTTTAATTTTTATATTAGGTTTTAAATCTTAATTGTGATATCAGCCACCCAATTTAGTTTAATTTTT
>JAEANM010012749.1:0-14678 GCA_017656035.1 Myanophis thanlyinensis | reverse complement strand
AATTTAGACAATTAAAATTTGAAATTTAAAATTCAGCAAATTAAAATTTAACATCAAATTCAAAATTTAAAAATCCCCCAAATCCAGATGATTAAATGGACATGTCCTTGACGGAATCCCTTGACGGAAATATGAATATGGTTTGCTTCTGCTTTTTTCTGGATGTTTTGTTTGTTTGTGTATTTTAAATTCCCAGTCTAACTTTTCCCAGTGGATTCCTTCAGCGATAACAGAGAAGTTTGCAGCTGGTTATTTACACAAATTTGGGTCAGTCATTTTTCTCTCAGCCATCTCATCTCATAGGCTTATTACTGCAGGGAAAATGAGAGGTGGGAGCATTAGTATGTGCACTATCTTGAAACTGACTGAAATCAAAGGTGGGACAAAACATTAAATCGGAATAGCCTGTCAGATCTGTCAGGGAACCCACTCTTGCTTGCACGGTGATAGTTATAGCTGCTCTTTGCAATATCATTTAGTCTCACATAGAACAGCAAGGAAGAATAATTGTAGATAGACTTGACAAAGCTTGACAAAACTTGGAAGTTGCTTGGTCACTTCTCTAACCTTTACAGACAGTAGCCAGGGAATTTGACTGGCACACATTTCTTTGCATTCTTCATTGTGGCAAGTCACCAATTACTACTCTTTTCTGTAATTCATGGATCTATCATTCTATATCCTGTTTTGAAGAATCTTTTTTTCCTTCCTCTAAGAGGAAAATTCAGAGCCTGTTTCCTCTCTGAGATTCTGAAGATTATCTTCTGAGTTTCTATTTCTTCTGTGTGTCTTCCTTCTGGTTGTTACTCTCATCCATCCACAGATCCTGCTCCTTTGATTGCCTTCTTGTTTCAGTTCCTACTGTAGCACTTGTTTAAAAATAATCAGGAAGATCTTCAACCTCTCTCAAAAACTGAAGTGCTATTAGCCATTCACACCTCCAATCCACTGACTTCTTCGTGCACTGCTAAAAGCTTGTACTTACTCCAATGTTCTGTTTGCTCTCTGTGGCTACCTTATATTCCTCCTGCAATTTCTGCTTACTCATCAGGAAACAATCACTAAATCACTTATGAAGACAATAAACAGTTGCCAGTATAGAGTAGTGGCCTCCAACCTTTTGGGCACCAGGGACCAGTTCCATAGAGAGAAGTTTTCCCACAGATTGGAGGGGATGTGGTTTCATGTGTTGCCTGCACCTGCAGATGGAGCACCGCATGTTTGCACAGCTTGGTTTCTGGCATGCTGTGCCAATCCATAGACTGGGGGTTGGCGACCCCTGGTATAGAGAACTTGCAACCAGCAGCTCTTCAGATGTCCTCATAGCTACCATGCAATCTACTTCTGGTCAGAGAATGCTTTCTTCTTCCTATTTATTTTCCCTGTTTACAAATGAGGGCGACGCATTGAAAATATTACATATTAGTATTCAAGCCCACTACACTGGAATGAATTCCGATCAATAGCATCTATCTCATGCTCATGTATTAACTTTTTCCTAAATCAAGGTACATAAATGCAATACAGCTGACTCACAACTTTCACATTATTTTAATTAATAGCTCAAAACTGACAAGGCTAGGCATATTGCAGCTCAGTGGAATGACATATGTTTTGTATTTCACAGGTTTGGATAGTCATTTCAAGTCTTCACAGCTGTAATAAATTATGATGGTAACATAAGTAAAATTCTAATGCGCCTAGGAATATATTAGAGGTAAGCTTCAGATTCAAGAGTAAAAAAAATACACATTAGGGCATGTTGGGAGCACTGTGTGTGTGTGTGTAACTGTTCCAAGAAGTGGCAACTTTTCCTGGGACTGAATGGATGTGTTCCACAATTGTTGCATGATCCTGGGGAAAAATAACTGAGAGATATCATGCAAGTACCACTGAAGATCCCAAACCACCTTTTTGGAGCTTATTTACTGACCACCAGTTATCCAGATTAATCAAGGGACATACATATAACTATTAAAACATGCACACATGCCAGTTACTCCCTTCTATGTAGTCATCCAAATTTTTCTCCCTAAAATTCTTTAGAACCCGAGTCTCATCCATCACCGTTATTCTTAATCATTTTATTCCAAATCATTTTAGTTGATAATAAGAGGGAATATAGCTTAAGCAGCTATTGACATGTACAGAAAAAGTGCTGCAATCTTTGCTAGAATGGTACAAAACAAAGCTCAAATTCTTTTCTCCCAAGAAATCAAATTCAGGTCCAAAAGTTCTTATCTTTTGAATAAACCAGATAAAAGCAATAATATTGAAATAAACTAGACATTTCGTTTAAGAAATGAACAAGAGTAGCAAATTTCATTTCCAACTAAATGAATTCTAGAATTATAACTGATTTTGATACCATGTCCTTCTATGGTAAAGAATTCTATTAAGCAGCATGAAACGTCTTGCAAGTCTTGAAATATATATTCTGTTATTTATGAACTACTTATTATTCTGCCCATTAACCCGCTTTGTGCGCTATCTTCAGTGGCCATCTGCAAAATAGCATTTCTTTTTTGAGGAACAGGCCATGTCACTAATCTCATTACATTTTTACCATATTTCATCTCCATATTCCCATTCATTTTGGGATATTTATTTTAATGTTATTCTTCCATTCTTAATTACCAAAGCTTAAAAAGATAATTCATGTAATTTTAGGAGTTACTGAAGCATAGCTTCCAGGGAGATTGGCCATTAAAAAAAAATTAGGCAATAGGTTAGGAACATTCTATCTTGCTGAGCCATATTTTATTCCATGTTGCTCCTTCCTAAAGGCCATAGCTTTACTTGCTTCTATTTAGAAATTAACTATTGTATTTCTGTAATACTTTTTTTATTGGAAGGGAGATTCTGCACCTGTATTAATGAAACCCTGTTAAAAGGTATAGGTTTTTGAGGGGTGGGTGGGAATATCCCATTCCAAGAGATTCACACAATAAATATAAAGGAAAAAATTAATCAAAGCCCAGGAAAATAAATTATTTTGTTTTTAAAGAGGATGGGAATCTCCTTTTTTCTCTTCTATCTTTCATGGAAATAGGAACTGGCTAGCTGGCTGAAAGCAGGATAAGAAAAGCAGCCCAAATTCTTAGAAATCCAGGCTGAGAACAGGAAATTAAACACTTGGTATCAGTGAACACTAGATGCAGTATTTTTTTCTTTATTTTAAAGACAAGGGATTGGGTTGTTGTCTTTTTTCTATTCTCTGTCTCTCTTTCTCTGTGTGCATGTGTGGAGAGGTTTTAGGCTGACAGAACAGGTAACTGAAATCGATCTGTACAGAAACTGTTGGTGTTTATTTCCATTCTCCTTTTGTATCTTTCAACTTCTTTCTAGATCTTTCAGCCTGATGTATATAATAAAGATGCAAATTCTTATAGAAAAATGCCACTCATTCTGGAGAATGGGACCAATGCAAAGCATCTGGTCAGTTACTAAAGAATGCAAAAAATTGCTTCCTCCCAATTAATCCAAGGGGGAGAAGGATCTCTCTGGAGAAAAATATTTGGGGGCAATATTACATAATCAGTGTTTCCCAGGAATTGCAGTAGGATTTGTAAATAAA
Source organism: Myanophis thanlyinensis (assembly GCA_017656035.1). NCBI lineage: Eukaryota > Metazoa > Chordata > Lepidosauria > Squamata > Homalopsidae > Myanophis > Myanophis thanlyinensis. Next base: position 11,101 of record JAEANM010012749.1, on the reverse strand, counting down.
GGGCTTGGAGACTTTCTTGTGGGATCCCATGGGACCTACCTCTTATCATCTGTGTATTTAAGTTAATGAGCTGTTAGTACAAAGAGGAAAAGTGTACCCAAAGCTACTGATTGCAGCTTTAATATACAAGGTAATTCTATGATATTTAGGCACAAGCAAATTTAACTGAATTCACTGTCCCCTCCCAAATAAGCATGTACAGAAGCTGAATAAAATATATACAAAGATCCCAATGAAACAGGAACTAAGACATACAGATTTTACAGCTATTGAATATAAATAGATTAAAATACAATCCTCTCAAGGCACCACTGTCATTTTTAATATGCTATGTAATTAATTCATTCAAAAGTCTAGCTCAGGGATCAGTGATATGGCATTTCCTATCCATTCCTCAAAAATAAAGGAAAACGTAAGACAGAAGCATAAAATACTATGTCACATCCATTTTGAATATATGTACTTTGGTATAAAATCATGGCCTCCAGAGCCACAAATATCAAAAATTGATATTGTTTTAACTGTAAGGCTCTTAATTTGATTTACTAGGTATAAACAGTGTGTGTATGTGTGTGTGTGTGTATACAGTTAGGTAGATAGGGGTGTTTGTGTATATATGCATACATATGTTCAGGGATATTATCCCTATATTTAAATTATTACTAAAATCATATGCAATTACCCAAAATAATAACTCTGGAGAAAAGTGAGGTCCATCCAATATTTGCAAATGTCTTGTAAAAATTGTGCTCTCATTAAAATAAGAGTCAGTGCAGTAACAGAAAATCTAAGCCTTCATTCAAAACAGAAATCATTCATTCAGAAAAATCATTAAAAATCCTTTCATTTCTGAACATAATCTTGCTACACTACTGGGGTTTAAATGACATGCAGGAAAATCTTTAAGAAACATTCTCATCTGATGTCTTGCAAATCAAAGATCAGCAATCTAGCTATTCAAGATTTTTTATTTTGAATTATCAAAAAGATAAAGTGAATCTGAAGATGTCTGTCTCATCTTGTTAACACTGTTTGAACAATATATAATTTAAGATCAGTTTAAAGATCCTGGCATTTAGAACAAACTGTACTAGCAGATGAGAAAGGGAACAATACATTTTAAATCAGCAATATTACTTTTACTAAAGATAGGATATTACTAAAGTCATGGCGCAAATGAATGAGAGCAAACAAATGTTCAGAAAAGGAATTTACATGTGCAGAATAAGGAGGAAGAGATACTGCTGAATAAATACTACTATATACTTTGTTTAGTTATTTATTATTTATTTGTTATTTTCTATCTCAATTGATGACTTCAGGCTGCTTTCCATTAAAAATATACTTCAATTAAAACAATATAAAAGGAATGATTCAAATGGGGTGTAAAAGATGACATTCATAATATTTAAGTTGTTATTTCTGATAATCCTTGCTGGTTAATATATAGTGGTGAGATTTTAAATTCAGGGTTTTCAGAGAATGGGGGATGTGTTTGGCTGTGTTTTAAGAGACATTGATAAGTTATTAGTGTTAATTATATTTTCTGGGGATGTAAGGGGAGGTTACTTCTATCTTTCATTTGTCTTATTTTTCTGCGCTTTTATTTTTTTAAAATAATGAATTTATGTATTATATAGGTGTAGTGGTTTTATTTGTATAAAACAATCTTTAATAAATTATTGAGAAAAAAGCAGGCACTTTTTCTCTGGTTTGTTATTCAATAGCAGAATACGGAGGCAGAGGGAATTGCTTTATGACCTGCAGAAAGCTGCTGTCTTTATATATAGATATTCCCCTGAAGACAAGAACTGCACATGCTACAAGTGCAGGCAGATTGTCCTCATGAAAGATAAAGTAAAAAGACTAGAGGCAAAACTGTCTACCTTCCTGCTTATCATGGAAGATGGGGAATTGTTGATGAGGCCTTAAAAGGGGCATGTATCCCAGAAGAAAACCAAGCACAAGGGGATGAAAAGATGAAGTAATACGACTCTAAGATCCAAGCCTGTCAAGGAGAGTTCTTCACTATAAAATCTTCGGATAAATTCCAGAGCCTCGCTATTGATGTTTCTGACCCCTGGATGAAGAGCAACTACCACAAATGCCTGCCCTGAAGCTGAAAAAGCAAACGATAGCAATCCAAAACACCTTCCTGGACAGATTGTAAAGCGAAGTGGGCTTCTTCCCTGGAGTATACATTCAGGACTGAACAATCTCTCACCGATGACTCTTTAAGATAATGTTGTAGGATCCTATCTGGGTCTCTCACCAGACAAGAGATTTAACCTCTGGTCCCAATGACCAACCCAGATTGGATCCTGAAATTAAGTCAATCTATGAAATCCATCCAAATTTGATAGAACTGTTGTTCCTGCCTTTGACGTTTCACTATAGTATTCTAATTTTACACATGTTTTCTAGCCTGATGATTGTAGAAGTCTTATTGATCCACATCTTATCTGGGAAAGAACTGAAGAATCTTGATAGGCTGAAATAAAGGACAGAAATCAGATTGATTAACATCAACAGGGGCAAGGATGAAGCTCTACATTAGAGTAAGACCAATCAAAGGCAGGAGTACAAGACAAATCAGGGATATAAACAGGAATAGCAGGGTTAGTTGGATTTTGTTTGGGGTATTTGTAGTTTTAATAGTAATGGTTTAGTGTGTAATGTTGAGAGTTCATGCATGGTCAGCAAAATAACAAATGTTATAAATTTTGAATATTCCTAATTCAAATGTTATGGGTTAAATCTATCTAGTATCTCCCCAAAGAAAGAAATCTCTTTAAATCAGCACAAGCTGACATAAAGTAATTTTTAGAAACAGTCTCCTTGCATCTGCCTAGTACCAGTAGCCCGGACTCTCCCTCCCCCTTAGGCTACAGGCTACTTCATACTGTTATCAAAGATTCTACAAACTTTCCAAGAAAATTTGAGAAGAAAGGATTAATGGGTCATAAGATGATAGAATATTTTGCATACAGTATATGTGAAGTATACTAGAATTGCCTGAAATTAAAGCAAAAAGATATTGCATTCACAGCAATACTTTACAAGCAGCAGTTTCCTGAGCCTATATCTCTGTTGACCTTAGAAAAATGAATGTAGAGGCTGTTAGAAGAATTGTGTGCTTTTATCTCCTTTCCTTACCTAAGGTAGTCCCTGACTTATGTCTATTTGTTTAATGGCTGTTAAGAGTTATGATGGTGCTGAAAAAAAGTGAATTATGAAAAGTCCTCACACTTATGACACTTATGCCCCCAACTTATGCAGCGGGGACTGCAATGTCCCACTATTGAAAGATCAAAATTTAAATACTTGGCAGCTAGCATGCATTTATAATGGTTGCGGCATCCTAGGATCACGGGATTACCACATATGACTTTTCCAGGGGGTCTCTGACAAGTCAACAGGGAAGACAGATTTGCTTAACAGCCATGTGATTCACTTAACAACTGTGACAAAAAAGCAAGATCAGGGACTTTATGACATCGCTTAGCAATCAGGTCCAGTGTCAGTTGTAGTCGTTAAGTCAAGGACTTCCTGTAAGTAGATTCTTATGTAACTTGCTTTGTATTGGTGACAATTTGTGTAACTCGGAGCTTTCATCACTTCCTTCCTCTCTCAGTTCATCTCCATTTAATTCTAACCCTGATCAGCACAATTCTGATTTGCACTGAATTTGCTCTGTCTCTCTGATGGAGAAATAGCACATTATAAACTCATTATTTAGGCCAACTTACTGTAACTAAACTTGGGCTTTCAATTATTGAATTATGTCCTCAACGAAGCACATCTTTCTTTTCTTTTATGCAAGCACCAGCCTCATTTATAAAAAGATTCCTAAACTACTTCAGGTTTCTCTCTCTAAGCATTCTTTCCCCTGTAAAAAGCAATCTGCTTCAGGAGATAGTTCGATGGAGATGTCAACTCAATGTACAGCATCTGAGAAAAGGGCAAATTCCATAGTGGGGCTCACTAGGAAAGAGACTGAAAATAAAACTGGTGAGGTAGTAAAGCTCTTAGCCAAATCTATTGTACATATGTATCTGGATTACAGTGGGTAGTTCTAGCTGCCACGTTTGAGAAAGAATAGAGTTGAAAATAATAGAAGAAAGCAATCAAAATGATTGTGGGTTCAAGCACTTTATTGAAAAAATAAAAAGGACTATGACATTGGTAGGAGTGTATAGAATCATTCTTAACACAAAAAAGCAATTCTCCAAACACTCATGAGGCTGACGAGAAGATGATTTAGAACAGCCAAAGTATTTTTTTTTGTACAGCATATAATTAGTTTGTAGAAATCATTATCACAAAACAGGCCAATGACTACCAATGGCTTCTAAAGAGGACTGAACAATTCCAATGACAGGTCTATTGAAAACTAATTATTAATCTTTAAAACTTGAGGATACCTCTGCATTCAGCCAGCATGCCTCTATGAGCTAGTACAGTTGCAACTGAGTTGGAGTGAGGCATGTCTCCATCTTGAACTTATGAAGTACCCTATAGGCATTTAGTTGGCTATTGTAAATAAAATACTAGACAAAGATTGATCTTGATCTGATTCAGCAGGGTTGTTTTTACAACCTTTTTAATCTATATGTTATCCATCAACAGTTATGAAAAGAATGCTAATATTTCAGAAACTGAACTGCCTACACTACATGCTTTTAGACTGGCTATCACAATGTACTGTATGTATGAACAGTTGTGGAATGTACTGAGGAAAATCTGAGCTACAGAATTCTAGTCCAGGTTAATTGTACTGTGACCTGGGATGCGGTAACTCAGTGGCTAAGATGCTGAACTTGTCGATCAGAAAGGTTGGCAGTTCAGCGGTTCAAATCCCTAGTGCTGCAATACAGAGTGAGCTCCCATTACTAACCCCAGCTTCTGCCAACTTAGCAGTTCAAAAGCATGTAAAAATGCATGTAGAAAAATAGGGACCACTTTGGTGGGAAGGTAACAGCACTCCATGCACCTTTGGCATTTAGTCATGCCAGCCACATGACCATGGAATCATCATCAGACAGTGCTGGCTCTTTGGCTTAGAAACGGAGATGAGCACCGCCCTCTAGAGTCAGGAACGACTAGCACAAGAGGGGAATCTTTACCTTTACCTTACTGTGATCTACTGCTTGGGAGTACCCCAGTTACAGACAAAAATAGCAAGATGGTGGAAGTTCAGATAGTAAGGCTAAGCTGGTGTATGAGTCCAGGTAAGATGTTACTCACCATCCATAAGTCCACATTCACACTCTTCAGCAAGGTACTGCTTATGCAGAACTGCTGCCTGAATCTTCTATTTTTTTTAAAGAGTATGTGATGGTTAAATGACAATTTCTTATTGTTTCAATCACTAATAGTAAAACTGCTGTCTAATAATAGGAATAGGTTGCAGATAAGGCACACCTTCAAGCAAAACATTTTTGCAACATCCTGCTGCTGGCTGGAGAACCATAAGCCTCTTTCTAAGAAAACACTAACACTTAAAAGCCAAACCTGAGTTTGGTTGTTGTTGTCTGTTCTAATAAAAAAAAAAAAAGGAGTTAACTTGTTTTACCTGTTTTGAATCAAAATGGTTAAGCATAAAATGCTGTACAAATTAGTTTCTCAAATTACTCATAAAAATCAAAGCATGGTAATACTCAAAGGGATTTGAGAGTCAGCTGTATGTCTTAATTCTTGGTTTGGGCTTATTTTTGACCTGCCCTTTTGGCCTGAGAGCATTAATCTCTAAAAATTATGTTGTTTTCAGGAAAGAGATATTCCAGAGACTAGTTCTAAAATGTTATTGTTTCACACTGGTTTGTGCCCTACTGATACAATTACCTTACGTCTCCCAAATGTTTCATGCTGAAATGCACTTACTCTGAAAGTTACCTCAATTAGTTTATCACTTAAATCTGTAGACTGAAGAGATGGTGTTGGTATAATGTCAATGTCACTGGACATACCAACACCATTTCTCCAATCAGCAAATTCAAGTGATAAACTAATTGAGGCAAATAAAATTAAATCCCAAAGAGATCAAAATAATGAAAGCATAGGATTCAGTATGGAATTTTGGTTCAATATGACTAAATGCTGATAATGTGAACAGTTGATGGAGTTTTAATAACTTTATAATTAACATTCCTACACATGATTACATCCAGATCCATATTAAAGGAACTTTCAACTGCAATTTCTAAAAGAAAAGTTTCAATCCTATCACAGCCAACTCATGTCATATGTAATTTGATATTTATACAACTTCAGAAACATTCAACATTGACAAAGCAACCATGGTAGATTATTAAATTAGTTATTTGGACTAAGAATAAGCAAATAGGGTATTTTTGCACAGAGGGTTTACTGTGCAGAAAAACATTCCCATTTCAAAAAATGTAATCACAGAATTTTAAAAAAATGAATTCAATCTCAACAAAAGCAAAATCTTTTTCAGGCTAAGCTCAGCTTCTGTTGACATTGCCATGCAATTCATTTGGCATAATACCAAAGTCATTTTTAATGGCCTTCTGCAATGTATTTTCATCTTCCTATTCTAGTTTACAGCTTCCAAGTGGTCTCCAGACAAATTAGGACTGAGTCTACTTAGCTTTCTAATTCAACCAAATCAACTAACCGCTGTCAATCTGGGCCATATAATGTAATACATTTCACTGTTCAAAGTAGCAATTGATCTGGTTCGAACCCTGACCCTATTAGTGAAACTAATATTAGGATTGCAGTTCACCAGAAAATCACTGCATGGAAACAGATAATTTTTTTTCTCTGTTTCTGTTTTCATGAGGCAAAATAAAATTGCTCCATTCACTGCTCTCCAAACTGGATTCCTTGAAGGAAGTGCAAGACAAAAATATTCCAAATATAATTATGGAGGTAAATGCTTGTGACAAGCTGTTTTTATGCATAACATCAAAAGGAAGCTTATAATATTGTACCACTAATTTCAATAACTTTAATAACATTTCAAAATTATTACACCTTAATCCTAATCCTTTCCATAATCATTATAACCACAGTGGCTATCTAATACCCACTTAATCTTCATTTCTTTTTACAATATAAAGAAAATAAATAAAACAAGCAAACAAGCACGCACGTTAGCTTTATAGGCATTTTCTTTAGTAACCTTATCTCCTTCTAAATTCCGGCATCAGCCTTACAAAAAAAAAAAAATCTAACCCCCCAATCTTATAACTTCCAAGAAGACATGGCAAACTAAAGAAGCTCTACTAAAAGCATAGTCAACAACCATTACAGAAAAAAAAAATGGACAAGTAGACCAGCTCTTTATAATTCCTCTCCAAACTAGGAGAAATCTTGAGATCACCCACAAGTGTTCCATGCATTTGCAAAATAGCAGTCTGTAGCACAGGGGTGTCAGACTCAAAGCCTCCGGGGTGCTTAGATCTGGCCCACAGGGACACCCTGGAAACAACAAAGGACTCACTGCCAGAGTGAGGGGGGGGATGCACACAGCCTCCCAGGCTCCATTTTCGCTGGCAGAGGGCTAGCAAAACGAACTAAAAACAAAACAAAACAAGGAAAGAATTGTTTCCCCTTTTGCATTTGCTCATCCAAGGAGGGATAAGAAAGGAGAAAGGGAAAAGGGAAAGTCAAAGAAAAAGAAGGAAAGATGGTAAGAGAGCAAGGAAGGAAAAATAAGGAAAGGAGAAGGAAGAAGAGAAGAGAATGAAGAATGGAGGCAAAGGGGGAGGGAAGGAAGATTATAATGAGAGGGAGGGAGTGTTTGAGGGTAGTCCAGCCTTACCACTTGGCCATCAAAGGTTCCCCCCACCCCCAAACACAAGTGATGTCGAGCTGGCCATGCCCTCCCCAGCCATGCCCATTTTTGCCCACACAATCCTGATGTGGCCCTCAATGAAATCAAGTTTGACACCCCCGCTCTAGCAGGTTTAGAGCTCTGGGTGATAAAGGAAAGCCATTTTATTTTAGCTCCTATCGCAATGAGCATTTTTTCAAAGGACACTGGGTTTGCATATTTCCTTTTCTAATCACATCTGGAAATTGCTTGTCAATAAATTTTCAGCTATTATGAACCTTCAGATCAAAAAAAAATTTCAGTACATAGTGAGTCTCCTTCAATCCTAACTTGTAAACACAATTTTAATGATTTAATTTTTTTCTTCTGGGGTAAAGGTTATAAGATACTACATTGTTTATACTTGTAATGAAGGGGAAAGTTATTTCTTTATAAATTTATCTTTTTCTTTACTATATTTTTATCTTTCTTTTCTATTTCTATTTTTTTCTGTATTATTTTATTCTTTTAGTATGTTCATGTTATTTTATTGTAATTTCTAATAAAACTATTATTTAAAAAATGATAAGCCCAAGCTTTTAAAAACATGCATTGTGCACACAATTTACATTTCAACTGGCCGAAAAAGGAATGCTTTCTTTTAATCATGATTTGATCTACAGAACTAAAGTTAAGAAAGGCTGCTGTAAAATACACTGGGGCTAGATGAAATACTTTGCATATTCTAACATTAATTTTAAAATGACTATGAAATTGGAAAAGTGGTTTTAGTGAAATTGAGATACTGAAAAAGTTTGTTGCTCAACAAACAAGCAAACTTTAGCAAAAAACAGTCTGTTAAAATATTATTTTTGCCTGTTATGTGGCAACAAGTCTTCCCTAACAACTCTTAATGTCATTTCCTTCCTAGTACAAGCAAATGACACAGTCACATTGGTGTCACCATCTTTTGTTGAGAGAGATGAGCCAGAAAAGAAAGTTCCAAGTTAGTACTACTATAAACGTGCGTAAAATGTTGTGAATCCTTTCAAATGTCCAATATTTCTGGATAAATGACCCAAAACATATTCTGTTTTCCACCCAAGTCCTAAAATTAGATAAAGAGAACCCAATTAAGGAAATGAGTCTAAAATTTATGTTTTCTCGTGTATTCATTGAGGAAAATGATCCAAAGCTTCATACTTCTATGTACTATATTTAAAAAAAGGAATAGTCAGGGTTTGACATAATCTCAGGTGACATCATGGCTCACTAAAATGAAAAGCTGCCTGTTTTCTCAAATCTCTTTCCTCCTGACGTCAAATGTACCCTTTTTTCATCTTGGATGTCCCTCTTTCTGTTGGGTTTTTGATATATTTATAAACTAATGAAATGTGGGAGGAGGAGAATAATGTCACAGCATCTTTAATTCCTATTTAACAACATTGAACAGGCCAGGTTATTTCATTAACCGCTATAAAACTGATTTATTTAATTCTATAACCACAATAAGGAGTCCTTGGTGATATCGGCTTGGTTGTTAACTTGCAGATTACCCAATCTAAGTGAATATCATCAGTTCTAGAGTAGCACAATGATGTTATCTAATTTGGGTAATGAAAGATCTGGAATAAAACAGCCAAGCTCAGAGTATCAAGGAGTCATCATTTCAACCCTGAGATACAAATATTCTCCTTTATTGGTTATAAACACAATAGTACAAAACATTCTGCATCATATACAGTAAGAACAATATCACTTCCATCTCAAAATACTACAGGACTCGCAAGATTACCATTCCTCCTGAAATCCAAGCTATTCTGGAAGCATTAAAACAGTGAAATAATGTGAATGAAATCCAACAATTTGTTTGTCTGTTGCCTTAGCATCAGAAGATGAAACAGCAGCATGAGAAATCAAACCATTAAACTTCCCACATGGCCTTACTGCTATCAGAACAGCATGAAACATTACTATAAAGAGTAATAATTAACCATTCTTATGATGCATAAAACCTCAGGCTTTGCTGTGTTCAGATCAATGGTTTCTAAAAGAATGCAATTCAGGACAGAACTTCGTGTTCATTTCAGCACAGTATAAGATGGGGAAAAAAAGAAAACTTATCAAGCAGATTTGAAAAAGACAATCACAGGGGCGATGTGGGAGACAGTGGATATAATGTGGAAGTCTATAGTTCATTCTTGCTTTAGATTAATTTTAAGCAAATATTGCACGATTGGCGGGGGGGACATCCAGCAAACACCTAAGGTACCTAATTCCCAAAAAATGTTGCCAATTTACCATAACTGAAGGGTCACATTTCAAGCTGTGATTAGAGACTGTTGATTGTTCTAAATCATGGGTCCTCAAACTACGGCCCTTGGGACACATGCGGCCCACGGAGCGCATTTACCCGGCCCATGACGTCTCGTGACGTCCCATGCGTGCGCATCCCGCAGCCGTCAATTAACACTTCCGGTGCCCTTTCCCTTTCCGGCCTTTTCTTTTCGCTCGCTCCCCTTCCTCTCATTTGCCTTCCACTTTGGCTCGCTCCTCACACCCGGCTCGGCACCTTCCTGGGGCAGAGACATTGGCCGAATTCCTCAGCCGCCCAGGCAGGAGGGCTCTGCTGGCAGCGAAAGCAAAGGGGAGGAAAAGGAAAGGGAAGCAGGGCCGAGCCGTTCCCCCCACCCACCCTCTCCTCCGGCAGCCCGTCTACTCTGCTTGGGGGCGGGCGGACGGAGCGGCGTTTGCACCGGGTGAAAACCACCCACTGACCCGGCGCGGCGAATGGAGAGGCGGACCACGCTCTGCTTCTGCCTCTGGATCAGTGCCGTCTCGGAAACAGGTGAGGCAGCGCAGGCGCGCCATCGACGGAGCGCACGCTTGCGCCGGCAAGTGGCGGGAAGAGAAAGGCAAATCAACAGCTGTGGGAGGTCGAGTGGCGAAGAGAAGAAAATGCGAGGCCGGGTGGAAGCGGCCACAGATGACTGGGTGAGGCTTGCTGGGGAGCGGAGCCAAGGCGAGCCCAGCTCGGGACAGAATGGGGAGGGGAGGAGGGGGAAGGCATGTGGGGGGGGGAAGGATCCTTTGAAGAGAGCTGGCAGCGGGATGGGGATGTTGAAGACACAGAGAGGAAACGAACCTTGTCGGGAGAAAAGGGGAACTGGGATTCTTAGCTGGAGACGGACGTAACGAAGCGGCTGGGGTGGGGAGGAGAGAAAGAGCAGCTAGGCCCCCGAGCCAGATGAAATTCTCAAAAGATAGTTGCAGTGTCCTGGAGTCATGTGATCCCCTTTTGCAACCTTCTGGCAAGCA
>JAEANM010012748.1:0-14679 GCA_017656035.1 Myanophis thanlyinensis | reverse complement strand
TTTGAAATATTTAAACATTTTTTTAAAAAAACCCTAAAATGGAAATGTTATTTCTACTTTAAATGGACTTTTCCTGATATCAGGGCTGAAATGTTGATGTTTTATGAATTTGTTTATAGATAAGAGACAGTATATTGGAAAACGAGATCACTAGCTGTATTTTAAGAAAAAATAATAAGTTGCCAAAATTGATTAAATTTGTGATGACAATCGGAAGTTTTTTTTTATATATTTATTTTCTTTTTCTGTTAAATATTCTTACATTTTTATTTTTTATATTTACGTTTTCTATTTCTATTTTTCTTTCTTTCTTCCAACTTTTATTCTTTGTTTACATTCTATCCCTTGTAAAAAATTTACTGTTGTAATTACAATCTTTAATTAAATTACTGAAAAAAATTCTGTACAATTCTAAAGAATGATATGAACAAATTAAATGGTATTGGGAGTTCCAAAGAACAAAGTTTGCATTCCTTTGAATATTAGTTGCTGAAAAATTATATTTTAGAATTTAGAATTATATTTTAGAATACAATTTGCGCAGTTTCATAAATTATGTTTATAATTTATAGAGTTGTAACTAATTGCTTACAATGATGTAACACCTAAGCAAAACTAAGTCCAAAGAATGATGGAATATTAAACAGATAATTATTTTAAAATAAAAAGAATAGGCAAACTAGACTCTATAAAATCTACTGATAATATACAACTGATTAAATCAAATAATACATAAAGATAGAATAGCCTATAATTGAAGCCCATTATATTAAAATAATGTCTTTCCTTCATATATAATATGGAATACTTGGATTTCTTTAATACTAAATAAGCAACATTTATTTTCCCAAATTCCGCATAGTAGATAGAAGATTATTATTCTTACTATTTTTAATGCATTAAACAAGACAACTGCAAATACATAAACACTCAGATAATATATCCTTCACCTTCAAAGGTGACATGGAATTTAATGTTCTAATTCTAACCCTTATAAAACATAATGGAGAAAAAAGAGAAGGGCATTTTTAAAAAAAATAATATAAAGGTAAAAAAAATGTGTCTGCAATGGAATTATATTGCTTAACAAGCATGATCCTGCAGTGCTCTTGGTGCTGCTTGAACTTCCCACCTCCGTTTCCCACCATTGTCCAATTTTATACTGTTGAAGTTTATGGAAAATTCATAAAACTAGAAATTTTGGCAGCACAATAATGAAAGGGTGTACCTGAGAATGTTCTATTTTAAACTATAGAGAAAAAGCATCCTAAGTCTCATAATAAAAACTCTCTGTATGTAGAGAACACATCTGGAAGAAGCTTACTTTGAATCTTTTTTAAATATATTAATATTTTAAAGAAACTTACTTGGGTCACTTTCCTAACTCTACCCTGAATAGTTAGAATTTTACTAAAAACATTAAAACAGATGCAGTCTTTCCCTTAAACCGTTGTTGTAACATTATTAGATATCAGGGTGAATTTTATTTCTTGTTTATACACCTGATATCCTTCTGTTCATTTAAAAAAAGTTGAATAAAAATATATATCAAAAATTTAAATTACACTTTTTAACATTGTAGAATCAGTTTTTGTAATATTTCAAATTCATTTCCATAATATTTCAACAGACATGCAGGTACTACATCTTTTAGTCAACTACAAACTTTCTGTCTTAATTGTTGTAGTTAAATTGTTGTAGGAATCCAAACATTTGTTTATTGTAAACAATATAGTTGGAAAAAAAATACATGGTGATTAAGACAACCTTGTGCAAATAGTATTACGTTATTATTAGATTTATAAACTGTCTTAAAATACTCCAAATATCAAGGGAAATTGTAGCTAAAAATTAAAATACAAAGTAAAAAAAATGATACATTAAAAGTTAAAAAAATAACATGTTCATTTTAAAAGATGAGAGGAAGAAGGAAATAATAAGGGGAAAAAGGAACATTTTTATAGCATTAAGACAGGTATAGCATAGTAGTAACAGGAAGGTCAAGTGTGCAGGTCATGAAGTTAAGGTATAAACCATTCCAGAGTGCAGATATCACCCATTGGGCTCAAACGCCAACAATTTCAAGATTGTGTCCTTCTTGATGAACAAAAGAATACTTTTCTGCTAATCTGATTGTCCCAGAATATTATGGTGAAAACGATCAATAAGGAATCCCAGGCATCTTTTGTTTAAGAACTTCATATGTGAAAAGAAGTCCTTGACTATCTATTGGCAGCTCAAAATGGAGTTTTAGAAACATTTATAACCAGATGCTCCACCATTGGCAACAGCATCCTATGCCATCTGCATCTTTTGAAAAAAAGTGCAAAAAATCAGCCACATATCATGTTATAATAGTCTAAAAGCTTCAAGTTCAGTTTTTAGCTTAAATTATATGCAGTGATGATTTTTTAAAAAAAATAATAAAAGACATAATGAGCTATCTTACACTTTCCAACTGAATTAGAATATACAAGTATTCAGCATATTTATTATTAGTGATGAGATATTTTCACATTAATTTATCTAGTATCTGAATTAAATTAGGCTGCATGGCTTAATACATATCCTTTAATAAAGCAGATTGTGCTGCAACTGTTTGTTTTATATACACTAATACTACCGTATTTATACCAAGAATAAAACTGAGAATTTTATATGTATATCTAAATTTTTAGGTTTAGTTTCCATTATTATTTCTTTGAAAATAAATTGAAATTTAAAAATATGTCACTCCCCTACTCCCATCATGGTGAGCTGACTGGATAGGAGATAACCAAAACTGGTAATTTGGTGGCTTTTCTTCCTAGGAAGAAGCTGAGATGAACTTTGAACGATCGTGCAAATGGAGAAGAGAGCGGCAGGATTCCCACAATTCTCCATAAGAATTGATACATATAGAAGTATTATAGGTCAGTTGAGTTGCAAATAGATATATAAGCTTATAAATATTGGATCTGCTTGGACGGGGAGAGCCAATAAGATTGCGATGGATTCATCAGTATTCAGTGGGCAGGAGGATACACTCTTTTTCCTTTTTTATTCCCATTTTTTCTCAATGTTTTTGCTTAGTTTTGCTCTGTCTCTGTTCATTTTTTTTCTTTTGGATTTTGGATTTTAATCTTTTGAATAAATCAAATAAAATAGAATTTAAAAAGTGCCTTTATCCACTTTAGATCATTTTTCAGCCTCCTATACTATACAGGACTTGAACAAAAAAAGAGGACCATAAATATATAATAATAATAATAATAATAAAAATAATATAACCTATTTCATGAAAACTTTCATACCTTTCCACCTTGAATTTTTGTTATTTTATAAAAATTACAGTTTTGTGTATCATAAAAATAGTAAATATGATGAAAAATTAGAAAACAAAAAAGAATATGGTGCTTTAATTCCCCTGATTATTACCCCAAAATTTGGAAAACTAAAAATTTTTTTTCAAAATAAAAAGGATAAGCAACATACACATATACTTCTTAGTTTTCTGCAGAGAAGATTTACTATTCTCAAGAGGAAGAGACAAAAGATGATCCCAAAACCAAGTTTTATTTGACTAGAGGGGCCATTCCACTATTGCAATGAGAACCTCTTTCCACTGACTTTAGTTTCTTATAGGCTGCCTTGTTCAGTTTTGCAGAGCTTGATAGATCCATATCACCTTTCCTACCAGCTTGTTTAAGCTAGAAAAGTAGACCAACTGGGCAGGCATCCCATTTTTTTCTTGCAGAAATCCATTTAAAACCAAGAGACCAATGTCCTGCTCACTCAGGAAGAAAAGGTAAGCCTTCTGGCTTTGAAAATGGGTCCCTGAGAACTGCAAAGTAACAGGAGAAGCACAAAATATTTAAAAGAGATCACTTTGTAAATTCATTATTAAAAATATTCTAAATGTAATAAATTTAATAATAATATATATCCAGTATTATCACCAGTACAACCTATGCTAAAAGGAGGGGGGAAAACCCTTCCAAAACCTCAGTTATGAAATAAAGTAAAATGTCTTACTGAGTTCTTAACCTAACATTGACTAGAAAATGTGAATAGATTAATTCTAATAGATTATTTTTTGCTTTCCTGGTTTTGAAGTGTGAACATTTTTCTGTCATTTTGAAGTGCAAAACAATGCCAAAAACACCAAAACCATCTCCAACACTCTACTTCCTCAAAATGAAAAAGAACATGAAAGGGTAACCCTGGAATATTTGCATGACTTAGATCCAGCCAGTAAGCAGTATTTGCAGCAAGCACTAATAATGCCAAAATTAAAATATATCACTTAATGACATCATTAGATAAATGGCATGGTTATATACTTAAGGCCCAACATCTAACACAAGTATATAAGTCATGGCATGATATCAGTAAGAAAATAATTTGAATTTCATTTCTTATCCACCCTCATTTGCTTTCTCCAGTATCCATATAACCAACAGGGTCTTGTCTCTTAGTCCCCAAAAAGGGTTAAAATAAAAATTGTAAATTAAAGTTATATCTTTCTAGTGATGTCATTCTGCTACCAGAATAGCATCTGTCAGTAGTTCTTTCTTCAGCTTTAAATCTTCAGTCTTTTCACCTCTAGCAAAGTTCCATTACACAAGCAGAACTCTTGCATAATATTACATGTAGTCCAGTTTTTTTTGCAGCTATACTTATCCAATGGTATTTAAATGTTGACTGTTCTCTTATTCAAAAGCAAAAAATAAAGCGAGAGAAATGATAGCTTCATATCCTGTAAGCTCCACAACTGTGATACATCTTGATTTCTCTGACATGCTTTCTACACATAAACAGTTTTACATGTTTGGGTCAATCAGAATTCTTTCACTAGAAGATGCCATTTTCAAAGTAGTATTCTGCAATCTGCAATATTAAGAGCTTTGTGTATAATCATTGATATATTAATGTAATAGTGCTAACAAACATGTCCTTTTAATTTTTAACATAATCTGTCTCTGATATTGGGCAGATGAAAAATGGCATGGGACACATGAAAGGAAAAATACACAACATGGATGTAAAAAAAGGGAATTTTCAGCAAATAATAACAAAAATGAACAAAGGATCTAGAAAATTGTTTTATGGACACTGTTAAATTATACAAGACTAATGAAAATGGCATCTATTGAAATAAATACCATCTTACATCTATTTATTGTTCTTCACTGTATTGTCCACCTGACAACCTTTCTGTGCTACCAACTGAATTATCTCTAAGATTCATGTTCTGCTAATGTTTCAAAATAAAACCAACGTGTTTATTGAGACAACTGTAAAAATCCAATATTCAAAAGAGATTCCAACTGCTCAGTTTTGGAGTACAACTTGCTATATATTTTGCTATATTTCTTTGACTCAAATTACTTCTATGGAGAATGAATATGATATCGAGAACTGATATCCTAATCTTCTCACTACCAAAAAAATAAGAAGAAGAAAAGGAAAGGGTAACAGAAGAGAGAAAAAAGTAGTAGCTGACTAATCAATTGAGAATTGAAAGTAATTTTGCCTCAAGAGGTACAAATAAAGTGACCATGAAATGAAATAATAGAAATGAAGTCATTTTAATTTCAACTACCTATGAAACATTTTGATAGGAATTGTGCTTACATTGGGTGTAGCATCCTGAAAATGCACTCAAGGTAATAATTTATTTCATAGAAATAAAAAATACAGAATAAATAATGAATTGCTCAACAAATAAAACATTGGTTATGATATTTTGTTTTGAAATATTATTAAGTCCAGATGAATGAGAAAACTGCCCTGTACCCTAACTCCAAATAGGAATAGAATAGAATAAAATTATTTATTGGCCAAGTGTGATTGGATATACAAGGAATTTGTCTTTGATGCTCTCAGTCTACATAAATGTTCTGAATGTTCTCAAAACATTGGAAATAGGAGGCATATTTGGTGGATCAGATTAGAAATGTCAGGGTTCAGATGGATTATCTCCTCCTTTCTTTGACACACAATTCATATGTTCACCTTTGTATAAAGGAAAAATGTTACAATTCTACCATTGCAATAGAACTGCTGGACATGGAATAGTGTTTTAAAACTTTGCACCAGGTGCTCATAGAATTCTGGAGGCTGAAAGTAAGAGCATATCAAAGGCTGCTTCCTAGTATCATGTTTGTCACTGGGCATGATTTTATGGTAGCCTGAAAAAGAAGGTCTGTGAAGTTAAAAGCAAAGAATACTATGCTCCCACTCACATGAGACTGAAAGTTCGCAAGAATTTACTTACACACACACACACACACACACACACAGTATCTTTTCCCCTTCAAAACCAAAATGCCACACATTCTTAGCAGTGATAGCAGGGGGGAAGATATCAAAGACTGCCTCATAACATAATGTCTGTCACTGGGCCAAAGCTGTCTCTGACAAACTGGACAGCATACTTCAGTCACTCTCCTGCCTTCCTGTAATCATCACTGCTAAGAAGTGTAACACATTGGTTTTGAAGGAGAAAAGATACACTGGTGTGTGGAAATCCTTTTAGTCTCACATGAACGGGAACATAGCACCTGTCTGCTCTTAACTCCCCAAACCTTCTTTTTCAGACTACCATAAAAGTTGGGTGTGGGGGAGAAGTGTGATTGTTTCAAAAGTCATATTAATATTAGTGAATAATGAATTGGTTCCTTAAAATAGCTGCTCTTGCATTCTCGCACTTCCCCCCACACACTGTCACCATACTGCTACAAGGGTTTATTAGTTGAAGCTAAATACTAAATTACATAGTTTAATTAAACAAAGATAAATAATGAAATTATTCTGCTATTCTTACTATGACCACTAATCTAGATTATTTAAAAATAGGAATGAATGAACAGACAATGGTCTCCAAGGCTGAGTCTCCTAGGCTGAGTCCCAGGGCCATATCCTAAATTTCAGTAACTGGAAAGTGACAATAGAACAGTTCTGATGCCTTTTGACCCACATTTACCAGATTCATAAAAATTTTGGGCCACAGCCTGGGGGCTGGAGACTGCTGGCTTAATGTACTATATTTTTCGCATATAATGTCAATAGATATAATATCAATAGAAGAGAATAAAGTAGTTCAGGATTGAGCTATGGAAACCTAAATGCTGTCTAAGCTTGGTTGATTACTTGCAGATGTTTCATTATCCAACTACATAACATCATCAATGCATCAGTACCTCGATACACCAGTACAGAGACATAGACCCTCTTTAGTCCAGGTGGAAAGAAAAAGAATTGGAGTTTAGCTGTCTGCTTTAGTGATACTTAAATCCTATTAAAATAAATATCAGCTAGTATATCACATTGATGCACCCAGTTTATGCATGGCAAACCAATTGAATTGAGATATTTATAGTCCTTAAATAATGCCTCTTTTCAGGACAATATGTAATTGTCCCTTGTATACAAAGAAGTTTCCAATAACCTTTACATGATTCCAAGTGATAACTGTTCATTTGTAACTATGTAATCAGTATATAATGAAGTTGGTGATCACTCAATCTGTGGGCGATGATGATCATACTTAATGGGATACAAATGACCTGGTAGTTAGGCAAAACTTGATTAGTGTAATTTCCTGTTAAAGTTTTCTGACAAATGAAATGTGTCTGCTTGTTTGTTTTTTAATTATGTTTGATCATTTTATCTGGAAAACGTTCTGAGTGATGCTGTAGACATTGTCAGAAAACTATCTGGTCTGTTTTAGACTATCTGTTCTTAAGAGCATTTGCAGTAAAAATAAAGGTTCTCATAAATCCTAAACTTGCTTTACCTGTTGGCAAAGGTGTTGACATTTTGACTACTATAGAATGACCAGATTTTGGTCAAAGGCTTAAACACTTTCTTTACTTACACAAAATTAAAATAAGCTAGTATTATTTTCCATAAGATGTGGTATCTTTTTCACAGGCAGTAGCCAGGGTGAAGTAAGGGAGTATTGGAAAGAGTATTTTAGAGATGTACATGGAGATGTACAATTTCTTCTTGGCACCTGAAGTGGAAGAAAGAAGGAAGAAGGAAGAAAGAGAGGAACTAGGAGGAGGAGGAGGAAAAAGAGGAGGAAGATGGAGGAAGCGGACGAGGAGGACATGAAAAATATAGTATGTTGATATAAATAAATGCTATAAATGTTATTGTCTGAGGAAAAAATGAATTAAAAGGAAATAATAAATCCTGTGACAATGCTGAAAAAGATAAAGCTGACTAGACAAGTAATTGGAAAAATGTTAAATTATGGAGGGACTTGCTTATGCAGTTGCTATCCAACTTGTTTAATGTGTGCGTCCAAAATTGGGAAGTCAAGCATAGTTTTATTCCCCAAGTTATTTGGGAAATGTATGAATATGATTAAGATACTTTGTTACAGTGATGGAATTCAATTTCTTTTATTACCAGTTCTATGGGAATGGCTTGATGGGCATGACTTGATGGGCATGGCTTGGGGGGGGGGGTTGTGTGACTGGGTGGGCAGTTTTTGTAAGCAGGGCAATAAAGATTAGCTAGAAACAACACCAGAATTTGTGATATGTGCTTTTGGTTGCTTAATATTGTCTGCATAACTGAATAAGAAATGCTTGTGGTGATTTTGTGGAATACTGGTTATGAATGTACATATGCTTTGAACTAAATGTTTCTTAGAATGAGTCATTATATGAATATATTTTAACAGGCATCAAATGACTCACCAAGTATACATATTCAGAAAAGTATGGGAAAGAAGCCTAGAGTTTAACCTATGGATAACAGATATTAAAAAGCTATGATTTCTTTGCAGTACAATAACTGATCATGTTATTGTATGACTTTTTTCAGACCCAAGTTTGAGGTCTGATATTTACTATAAATTTAAATTCTTTACTGTGAACTCTAAGATTACTGATTTTGTATTTTATGACGTAGTTCTGTGAAATAAAATAAAAATGTAAAAAGTCTGAATTTGCTTTGATTGTAATGGTACCTGCAACTTTAAATATTTTTTTAAAAGCTATGCTTAGAAAAATTAAAAAAACAAATTAACATATTGTAAGTAAGCATTTATTTATTGATATATTTGAAATTTTTTTCCAGTGATGGTATGTTCCTAAAAACTACAACTGAATACCAATTATTATATTCATAATTCAGTTGTTTTAATTAACATCTTAACTTTTAATGAGTTAAAATTAAAATTAATTTTGTGTAAATTTCAAGTTATTTTTCTAGAGCTACAGTCTGAATTATAGGTTCTGGCATATCCAAGCAAATTCCAATAATCTGAAAAAAATACAGATTAATGAGATTTTTAAGTTATGCAGTTTTCAAACAAAAGATATAGCAACATTACAATCCATTTTTAATCCAAATGTGCCATGTGGTAAATACTTCTTATATTGTCAGTATACGTAAATCATATATTTCCTTATATTGTTTCTTTATTAAATTACTACTACTTTACTTATGTTTCTTCATAAACTATAAATTATAAATTATTAAAGAAGGAATACATTTTTGAAAGGAACGTGATTTATTTTTCTGCACAAAATGACTGTACGAGACAACAGGAACCTGAAACTTTGAAATAGAGTGTGTAATACAATATTATTATTCTGTGTGCTATTTTGCAGAGTCAAATCACGAATGGTTCTGAGAAGCAGATGTTATTTACTGGAATGCTATTGTATACAAATCCTTCTGAACAGAATTTAACATGTACCTGGCACTTCATAAATTCCTAATAATTATCAATATTGAGCAACGTTCAAAAGTTTAACAAGAGGTGAGAAAATATCTGCATTGAATTGGACTGGGGTTATGTATAGATTATAAAACCTTTGAGGTGAGTTACGGTTTTCTTTGATCCTGGGAGATTGTTATAAAATGCATGGTCTCCTTGAAGAGTACACATTTCTGAGGTTTTCTGTATCAATTCTGGATAAAGGATTTTCTCTTGAAGCACCAGAGAAAGAGCTGTTGTTTTTAAAGAACTTGATACTACTATAAGGATTCTAAACTTTTAAGTTGTTTTTAAAAATGACAGAAAGACTTCTCAACCAACACATAACTTTTAAAAATTAACATCTTCTGCAGTTGGGTTTGGTATAGTAATATATATGAAATTTTGCTTGATTGTTCTCATAATTGGAAAATTGAATGGAGACTTAGTCCTAAATACATGCCTAATAAGAAGTTCAGATAATGGTTCAGATAAATTCTTAGTCACTAGTCTGCATCTAGTCCAACTTGAACAAGTCAGGAATCTGGATCAGATACAGAATAGTGACAGATTATAATTACTGTCAGCAACCATTTGCTCTGGGATAATTAGAAACATGATAACTGAACACTGATTACTGAATTAAGGGCTATGCTATGATTTTTATCCTTTGTCCTTTTCTTATCTGTTTAGTTAGTTATACAATGGATACCTTGAAAATAAACATACCATAGAAGCAACTATACACTACTAAAACTGTGGTTCCTGTAAACTTTAACTGGGTGAAACAGGCACCATACGGCAAACGTTTCTGAACCAAGATACTTCAAAAGGACTAACAAATTGTCCAAAATCTAGGAGCCATGACTTCCATGGAATTAAAAATTAGCCATTTTTATAAAACATTTTGTGATATAAATATTATTTTAATCAGTTTACGACATAATACAAAATGTCATTAATATTTCCTGAGGTCAACTTAGTCACCTCCTGATGTTTGACTCGTTTACAATTTAACTTTCAAGGCAGATACACTTCTAAATTTGAACCTCTACCATAGTTGCAGGCATTAAGGAATTTTTAGTAAGGAAATATTTCTGCAACCATGATCTGAAAGGTCATAGGTTATTTAATATGTCACTAAATAGATAAGAAATATCTTTTCCTGGTGCATGTTTACATTGGTGTCTAAATTAAATTATCAGGATTCTGAAAAGAAAGAAAAGAGGTGTTTTAGTAATGTGTTGCTGGGTTTTTTTGTTTATCTATGTATCTGTTGTAGAACTAAACAGACAAGAAAAGGACATGTTATATTTAAAAATTATAGTATATAATTCAGTAATCAGTATATTCAGTTATCACATGTTTCTAATTAACCCAGAGCAAATGGTTGCTGACAGTAATTATAATCTGTCCTACTGATATACACATTCACACACTATTGTTTGGAGTTCTAAGTAGTTATTATTGAGTTGTATCAGCCCCATTAATTATCTTCTACTGAATTTTGCTTCACTGTGGTAAATCTCTGTTAATTGCTTTGTTTACAATAGGATTCCCCTCCAAACTTAATATGCTGAGTACAAAACTATCTCTTTAATGTAATTTTATTATGCTAAACTAATTAAGAAGAATGCAAAAACTGTAATAACAACAATAATAAAAAATAAAAGTAAACACAAGGTTCATTATTTATAGTCCAACAACAAGCACCAGCCACAAATGCTTTAAAAATTTTTTAGAGATGGAAACAATAGTAAATATGTTAGTCTGTATTTAAAGAGAACTATAGGACAGTGGACTATCTAATCAGTGGATATAGCACAATTGTTCCACTTATGAAAGAAAACATGGATGAGTAGCAAAAATAACAAATACAATAATGCAAATAGTTTTTATGCATTGTGTCCATATCAATAACCCCAATATCATTAAAAAGGAAATCAGAATAACTATAAAATATCAGGATTTAACAATTGAAATACACCAATTATGAAATAATCCAGTAAAAATTTCTTCCTTAATGGCACATTACAATCTATGATCTATAACAGGGGAAGAGGAGGAGTCAGAAGGAGCTGCATTGCGTCTTTGTGGATTTAGAGAAACCATATGACAGAGTGCCGAGAGAGGAGCTATGGTATTGTATGAGGATGTCAGGAATGGCAGAGAGGTACGTCAGAATAGTTCAGTATATTCATCAGAGGAGTACAACAGTAGTGACATGATATAGATCAGACAGAGGAGTTCAAAGTGGAGGTGGGGCTACATCAAGAATTGGCTCTGAGTCCCTTCTTGTTTGCTATGGTGATGGACAGGTTGACAGATGAGGTCAGACAGGAATCCTCATTGACAATGATGTTTGCGGATGACATTGTGATCTGTAGTGAGAGCAGGGAGCAGGTGAAGAAACACCTGGAAAGGTGGAGGTATGCTCTGGAAAGAAGAGGAATGAAGGTCAGTCGTAGTAAGACAGAATACATGTGTGTGGATGAGAGGGAAGGAAGTGGAACAGTGAGGTTACAGGGGGCCGAGGTCAAGAAGGTGCAAGAGTTTAAGTATTTGGGGTCAACAGTCCAGTGTGACAGGGAGTGTGGAAAAGAGGTGAAGAGGCAGTGCAGCATGGTTGGAATGGGTGGAGAAAGCTGTCAGGAATGTTGTGTTACAGAAGAGTGTCAGCAAGAATCAAAGGAAAGGTAGTGAGACCAGCTATGCTGTATGGGTTAGAAACCGTGGCAGTGATGAAAAGACAAGAGGCAGAGATGGAAGTTGCAGATAGGATGTTGAAGTTCTCTTTAGGAGTGACCAGGATGGACAGCACATCAGAGGGACAGCTCAAGTCGGCTGTTTTGGGAACAAGATCAAAGAGACCAGATTGAGATGGTTTGGACATGTGCAGAAGAGGGAGAGTGGTTATATTGGTAGAAAGGATGTTGGAGATGGAGCTGCCAGGCAAAAGGTCAAGAGGAAGGCCAAAGAAGAGATATATGGATCTGCTAAAAGAAGACATAAAGGTGATTGGGGTGACAATGGAGGATGCCGAGGACGAGTTGGGTGGAGGCAGTTGATTCGCTGTGGTGAACCCTAATGGGAACAGATGAAAGAAGAAGAATGTATAACAGGGGAATTGTTAAAACAGCTGACAAAACTATATTGTGTATATTATATTATATTATATTTGCTTTGCTTGGCACCACGTACATTTTAATTCATTTCTTGAACATGTGTGACCATATTCATATTATTTATTAAGGTGATACTGAAAAAAGAAACAGGTGCACCAGGGTTTGAAAAAAAAGCCAAGGCTGCAGTATAATTAGACCACTTATTAAATGACTGCCATGATAGATATGTTCAATAGCAACTCAACAGATGACAAAAAAAATACACCATTTTTGGAATGCAAAGAAGAGCAACTAAGATGATTAAGGGGCTGGAAATAAAAAGATATGAAGATCAGTTGCAGGATTTAGGTTTTGCCAGTTTAGAGAAAAGAAGGACTAGGGGTGACATGAGAGCACTGTTCTAGTATTTGAGGTCTATCACAAAGAAGCGGGGATCAAATTATTTTCCAAAGCACCAGAAGGCCAGAAGACAAGAAACAAGGAAATTAATCAAGGAGAAAAGCAACCTGGAATTAAGGAGAAATTTCCTAACAGTGAGGACAAGTAACCAATGGAACAGCTTGCCTTCAGAGATTGTAGGTGCTTCATCACTGGAAGTTTTTAAGAAAAGACTGGACAGCCACCTATCTGAAATGGTATAGGGTCTCCTGCTTGAGCAGGAGTTGGACTTCCAAGGTCTCTTTCAGTTCTATTCTTAATATCTTGAAAATAGTCAGAATGCATCCTGCTATCTCTTTAAGGCTCTAAAAATGCCCTACATTACTGTCCTCCCCACCTTCCCAGCAATTTGGCATAGTATAATCAATACTTTGAAGAATATACTATTTTTATTTTCTAAAAATTGGCCTACATGAGAAAAATAGTCATGCTATAGTCTGGAGCTTTACTTTAAAGAAGGTCACCTTCCCATTCCATCTTTTGCTTTAACAATTAAGAGGAAAAATAATTAAAATAGTTTATGGGTTGTTGGAAATTGATAAAAATGTTCACAGCCACACTGATATTCACGTCACCTAATTACTTCTGATATAAGTCTATATAAGTATTAGTGGTTTTTAAATTTATATAAATGTATTTAATTTGATATATTGCTTTTCTAAAGAAGAACATTACTTTTTAAAGAGTGGCTGAAGCACAGTAAAAATGACGCAAGGTTTCCATTTCATCCTGACATTACTAGTATTATATGATTTTTTTTTTGAACCAATGTTTTCTTAGAGCCAGTTTTGTGTACTGATTAAAGCATCAGACTAGAAACCAGAAAACTGTGATTTCTAATCCCACTTTAGGCATGAAATTCAGCAAAGCAATTTTGAGCCAATCTTTCTCTTTCAGCCCAACCCATCTTGTAGGCTTGTGGTTGTGGAGAAAATAGAAAAGGGAGTATTAAGTATGTTTGCCGCCTTGTGTTATTTATAAAAATAATAAAGGTGGGATAAATAAATAAAAATGAATGAATAAATAATTTATTTCATACAACTTAATGAACTTAGAAAACATGTACCTTAAATGTGTGAAGAATGGTAGAACTACTATCTATATAAATATGTGAAGTCTTGGCATCTATGTCGTAATTAGTCATAAAGTAATATTCTAAAAAAGTTTATAAACTTTAGACATCGGATTATTTTTATTGTCTGCTTTCCCCCTAGTGATATTAATTGATTTCTTTCTTTTCTGCTGTGTTTGTTCTTCAGGTTCAGATGTGTAAGACCAGTCATAATCATAATCGGATCACTCGCTCCTTAGGTTGGACCTCCGATTCGCCCCCCCCCATTGCAGGGAGGCGGAGCCAATAAAATGGTTCCGCCCCAGGCGCCTGATGGATCCTGATAGGTTCCTGACGGAGCTTGA
>JAEANM010012747.1:0-14679 GCA_017656035.1 Myanophis thanlyinensis | reverse complement strand
ATATTTTTGAAATCAAGTGTTCCTCTGTACCTAACAATAATTTATCTAGTTGGTTTAATCCTATCTCAATCCCGAATAGCAGTTTTATTTTCATATTGCATCATTTTGGTTTATCAGGCTTTATGGTGCAAATTGCAATATTCAAAACGTTTTACATGTATCAACAATTTAGTATTTTTCTTTAGTTATTTTCTGTCATATTAGTTGTTTAGTTCCTGCCAAGAAGAACATACTAAATGTTAAAAACATCTCATTCAACAATACTTTTTACAAGCTCTAATTTAAATACACAGATTAGATTAGATTAGATTAGATTAGATTATTTAGTGCAGCCCTGTCAAACCCACAGAGCTACACAGTCCTGAATAGCTAGTAATGCTGCCCCACAAGATATAATAAAATATTAAAAATAAAGGAAGTTTGTTATTTATATACATTAACTATTTTATATATTTTATATGTGGCCCAAGGTAATTCCTTTTCATTCAATGCGGCCCAGACAAGCAAAAGATTCGACACCAGTGATTTAGTGGTTTATTATATATTAATCAGCCCCCAAAGCCAGAGTTCTCTGAGCAAGTTGCAAAACTGCTGAAGCAGTATTAAACAGTCAAGTAAAAACATTAGACATTTAAAAAATGTTGTGTCTTAACTGCAATATTGTTGCTAACAGTGTGGAGCTGAAATGTAAAATGAAGTTTGCAGTTTATTTACCACCGAAGGCAGTAACTGAGAAATGTCCTGTGTTGTACTGGCTGTCAGGTGAGTATTTTGAAATTATTTGTGAAAAGCATGGTTATGATGGTTAAAATTCAGTTGTTTAGTTAGTACAACTAAGTCAGGTCTTTAAAAAAAAGTAGCATGTGTCCTTAGGTTACAAATCTTTATGTGCCTTTTGTATGTGAATCACTATTGAAGACAACAGGTTTTCTGTATTGTCAGCTGAACCTTGTTGAGTATTAGGCAGAATTTGACATCTTTCTAATCCTCTGGCTTGTTCAAATAGCAATAGCATTTATATGCTGCTTCACAGTGCTTTATAGCCCTCTATAAGTGGTTTACAGAGTCAGCATATTGCCCCCAACAATCTGGATCCTCATTTTACCAACCTCGAAAGGATGGAAAGTCAACCTCGAGCCGGTGAAAATCAAACAGCCAGCAGTCAGCAGAATTAGCCTGCAATACTGCATTCTAACCACTGTGCCACCACAGCTCAATAGATGTTTATATCTGGGCAAGATAGAGGGATAGAGATAGAGACACAAACACAGAAACAGAGAGACAGTGAGGTAGGAATAGAGAGGTAGAAAGGTAGAAATAAGGTAAAGATAGATATATAGAGAGGGGTAGAAATAGAGAGAGAGTGTGGTAGAGAGGGAGGGAGGGAGGGGGAAAGAGGGAGAGAGATGAAAGGCATCACTACTCAGGAGATGCCTTTCCAGCTTTATCTTCCTGCTGATCTGTCACATGCTGAAAAGTTCACAGTCTTCCTTAGATCTCTTAGCAAAATGGAGCCATATATCCTATCTGTTTGTAGTATCAAAGAATTAAACAAAGGCACTTGATCTGACTATTGACTTTCTCTTGCTTCTGCATTGAATGCTACTTCCCAATCTAAATTACTTTACACAATTGAGTATTTATTGGACTGTAGTACTTCTGATGTGGGGGCTTGGGTGGAGCAAGAGGGGGTTACTAGTTTTTTATCTTCCTTATTTTAGCTTGCATGACAATCATGGCGGCAGTTCTGGGAGTTTTATGGATTTATCTCTTTATTTGCTTGTGATGACTGTAAACTGGCCAGAACCTGGTGATTGGAGCAGGGTATACAGTATTTCTCAGCCTTGGGAACTTTAAGATGTGTGGACTTCAACTCCCAATATTCTTAAAGTTCCCAAAGTTGAGGAACACTTGAGTATAAACATACCTAACTAGATCTGATCGTTGGAAATCTAGAATCCAAATAAGTGATTCATTTTTCCCCCTATGAAATGAAAATGTAACCAGGCATGTGTAGCTTCTCTTATTTAAGCACAGAGAATATCTTTCCTGGCCTGGATTAGTGATAAAGAATGCTTGTTAGTGTTAAGGTGCTCTGCTCTCTTCTCAGGACTAACATGTACAGAACAAAACTTCATAACCAAAGCTGGTTTCCATCAGGCTGCAGCTGAACATGGCCTTATTGTAGTTGCTCCAGATACCAGCCCACGTAAGTGACTTACTAAAGAGCAACAGCTTCATCGGTTTACTCATGGCTTTGATACAGATGTTCTGACTCAAATAAACTTAAGCCAGATTGTACTGGTAGTCCTCAACTTATAATCAGTTACGGTACTTACCAACTGTTCAGAGTTACAATGGACCTCCCTGGGGGTACTTACAACTTGGTTCCAAAGTTCCAATGACTGCTGTCCCACACACATACACACATGGTTACATGACCACATACCTAGTATTTGTCAACTGTCCTGCATTTATGGCTGCTTGCAACATCCTATGGGACGGTTTTGCCAGTTTTCAGTAAAATTGGCCCCATAGCAAACCATTGGTTTGCTTAAAGACTGCGGTGAACACTTAACACTTGCTGCAAAAAAGGACATAACATTGGGTCAATCATGTTGGTGACCTGATTTATGACTGGGCAGGCTTCATTAGGGTGGTAAGGCGAGGACTATCTAGATTCATGTACAAATGTGTGTGTAAATAGTACTTATTTTATCTGTTGAAAAAATCTCATGTTTAGGGTATCTGTTACTACTTTTGACAGTAACTGGTTTAATTTTTCTCAAAAGGAAGGGTGGAAATTATTATCTTTCTGTCCTGCCTTCCCTGCATTTTTGCTCCTGAAATGAAGTAGCTGTCATTGAATAGCTTGTCTAGAAAAGGGGCTGAAAAGCAGATCACTTTGGAGGATGGGCTTCCTGTGTATAAATGTAGCCAGTTTATCAGTGACTGGGTGGTCCTGCTTCATTGGCAGCCATTAAATTTAGCATATTGTGTGTGTGTGGGGGGGTGTCTTTCATCAATATGAATGGTAGATTTTGAAGGCGGTCCTATAGGCATAACTCTTTAAGACAAGGTTGGGAACTATAATGGTTATATTCCTACCTTGATATACTGTATATTTCCCAGTGGGCTCTTTCTGGATTACCAGAAATCTAGTCATAAGGTTTTCCAAGAAGTGGCTTTCTTACTGCGAAAAAAATGTGCACCCGCATTGAATGTCTGTCTTTTCTTACAAAGCCAGTTATTGAGCCCTTACTTAAAGTTTCAGAACTGATTTCCTGCAGCTCAGCAAAGTTCCTGCAAGGATTTTACAGTTACCAGGTAGATTTTTCTGCCCAGCAATTAGTTTCAGAAGATATTATTGATTGTGAGACATATATTTTCCCCCTAGCCTGATGGTTAGCCCTCCTCCTCATGAAGACAAACTATCAGCCTCTGTTCCTGTACTTTGCTGATTATTGAGGTAACGTTTCTTTCCGTGGCAGGTGGATGCAATATTCAAGGAGAAGATGAGAGCTGGGATTTTGGCACTGGAGCCGGTTTTTATGTCGATGCCACAGAAGAATTATGGAAAACAAATTATCGCATGTACTCTTACATAAAAGATGAGGTAATTTGAATTACATTAATCTAAATCAGTGTTTCTTAAAAGTGGGCGATATTGTCCTCTGGAGGACATTTGAATGATTCAGAGTGGCACTGCCTGACAACTGAGGGACTTCAGAGAATAACAGGAGAAGGGAGGATAATGAAAGCCGATTATGCATCACTTATCCATCAAATGCTTATTGAGCGTGTAAGACTGTAAACTTGTACTCTGAGTATTATAAATATATCAAACTTTAGATACTTAAAATAACATCACGCTTTGGACTGTTTTGACTGCATGCTCTGAAGCATTCTATTGTGCTGGGTATTAGTGCAACAATCTGATTTACGTGAGCTGCACACTTGGTTACACATTAAATATTAAATTATTACTATAATGACTTGTAACTTTATGACATAACTATATATTTGTAATTGTTAGCAAATAAATAGATGTGCAATGCATGTTTTTTAAAGTAATTGCAAGTCAAATACAAAGGACAGTAGGTATTGCGAAGAACTTGGAACAAGTAAAGGGATAGTGTTACACACACACCCCAAAAAAGTTTTAGAAACACTGATGTAAATGAAGAAAAAGAGAAGGTGGGGGAAGAATGGGGTGGGAAAGAGCGAGAGAGAAAGAAAGATCTACAATTACCATAATATAATTACAGATTGTAGTATAGTATTTAGGTAAAGTTGTGCTACTTCAATTTTCTCTCATCTATCTCAGTCTGATAGTGTGACTTTCTGATTTAGACCAGTGTGACTTTCTGATTTACTTCATTGAGGAGGAAAGAAGTTACCATGTTTCTTGAATGCTCCCTTAATATATTAAGGGCTTTAAAACCACATCCATGATGAATTTACTAATGATGTATTCATCTGTATCTTTAAAAAAAAAAGCCTTGTATGCTGTAAACCTGCCACTTTTAGACACAGTGATTGACAAAGTAAAGAACCATTTTTCTCTGCGTAGATGAGAGTAAATATGTGTTTTCTGCTTATGCAGGAGGAAATGTAAGCATGCTTGACTTTCTTCTTCTTCTTGATCTTTGTTAGCTACCCAATTTGATCAATGCCAATTTCCCAGTTGATTCTGGAAGAATGTCAATTTCAGGCCATTCCATGGGAGGCCATGGGGCTCTCATCCTTGCCCTAAAGAACCCTGGAAAATATAAAGTAAGGTTCAAACTATTTAATGTGTCAAATTAAATCAAGGAATAATTGATAAGTCTGGTTGGTCTGGCACCCGTTGGGGGAAGAGTTGTTTTGTTTTTATTCTGATTTATACTGATGGTTTAACCTCCATAGGAGTATTGTGTGCGATAAGCAGCCATGTAGGTTAAATAAATACATACCTATACAATAATCATGACAGGGTGAAATAATATTCGTTTATAAAAGTGGGGAAATAAACAACTATGTTCCGGAACTCTGTAAATGGCAACTTCATAAATGTTTATTTGAAGAAAAACAATTTCACATTGTAGTGCAAGAAATTTGAATCATTAATCATCAATATTTAAATAGTCTGTTTCAGCATTTGCTCCAATCTGCAACCCAATGCAGTGTCCATGGGGGAAAAAGGCTTTTAGTGGATATCTAGGATCGAACACAACAAATTGGGAAGTATGTACTGATATATATATATATATATAAAATATAGAATAAGTTGTAATTATTTTAAAAATATCAATAAACCGTTTGTGCCATTTCAAAACTAACCCTGCAGAGTTCAGTTGTGATTCTATCAGCAGACAAAGATATGCAAATCAGCTTTCAGCATTCAAGAACACTTGACATCTGTCTTGTTAATGGATACAGCATTTTTAGTTCAGATCATTTCAAGTTTGAAACTTATATTCTGAGTTGCAATCAGTTCCCCGTTCAAAATTGACTGCTTGGTTCATTTGGACGTGTTTTGCATCCAAAGCAACTGTTTCATTTTAGAAATGCTCTTTGTTTTTCAGGTAAATGTGTTTTCAACTTTGATACGGTTGGTAATAGTTTGTTTGGAAAACAAAAGAGTTGTCTTTTCAGTTTGAAAATATTTGTACACCTGTAGATTTTATTGTTTCTTTTCTGTCTATTTTTGACAGTGTTATTAATGTAATTATAACTATCATTTTATAGCTAGCGATTTACAATCTGGATGTTGACTTTAAAGCAGCTACTGCCAGAAAAAAATGGATCATCCTTTTTTGTTGATGCCAGGGAAATGTGAAGTTGGAATACTAGATCCTTCTGTTTAATTATTCTGATAGATGAATGCCAGATTGAAAATATTTTATTCTTCCAGTTGATAGTGGCTGCAAATGAAAGGGAACTTGCTCCGTTCTTGGGGCTTCTAAAACAGAAGAGAATTCAAATTATATGTATTTCATTGTAGCTAAGAGATGCCAAGTGGTTATGTTGCATGAAATTGCCTTTTGTCTGTGGTCACTCTTATCTTTCTCACCTTTTTATCTGACCAGGCGGATGCTATTGTTAGAAGCAAATGCGTGCTTTTTTTTTCTTATAGGCCTATGATGCCACACACATTGCAAAATCTTATCAAGGCTCTCCTCTGGATATCCTAATAGACCAAGGCAAAGATGATCAGTTCCTTACAGCAGGACAGTTGCTTCCTGACAATTTCATTGCTGCTTGCACAGAACGGAAAATCCCAGTGGTTTTTAGGTTGCAGCAGGTAATGCTCCAAAACAGGGTTTTAGTTTGTTGGCATCTAGTGCTTAAATCTTATTTGGAAAGAGACAGATTAGTAAAAAGTGATTATTTAATGAAATGAATTTTTAAATGACTACATCAGTTCTTAGGATCTGAAAATCTAGGTGTTAGAATTATGTATCATAGATTTTTCCATCTTATTAAATGTTGAGTTAAAGCATCTAGGAATGTTAGTGGTTAATCAGGCTTTTTCTGGGCTTTGTTCCCTACCCTGGTAAATTCTAGCTTGCTAAGAATCAGTTGCATTCTTTTTTTTTCTGCAGCCCATTCATTACCAGTAAAATGAAGTATTTTTTCATAAGAATGAACTCTTTGTTCTAGTTTGTTGCTCCCAAACCAATTACAAATCATTTAAAAATGTGTGTACTTGGATTATGATTTCTGTGTCTTCCGTGCAATATCAATTCAAATAGAAACTTTTAGAAGGGAGGAGCAAAGGTAGAGAAAAAGAATTACATGTCAGGCACTTGGCTAATTCATAGGAAATCTTTCAGAAGTCCAGCTTACTATGCAATGTTGCAAGAAGATTGCAACACTGCCTGATTAAGTTTAGGATTGACACTGCTTTCAGTAATGGCTTTAAAGATTTAAGATGTAATTTTCTGGGTTTGTGGTATCAATTTGTTGTGAGGTTAAATACTGTACACAGAGGAGAAAACTAGGGATATGGAAGACTTTTCAAATTCAGCAGTTATTTACAGTTTGAAATGGGTCCTCTAATGTTTTCCAAGGAGTTTTGTTTGTTGTGGAATCATTCCAAATTTGGAATGGTTGTTTCGATTTACAAGTATTTGGATCATTTCCAGAATGACTGGAACAGGCTCAGCACATTTACAATAATGATGAACAGGTGTTTCAGGTTTGAAACATTGTGGACCCAATTGGACATTAAACTTTAAAAGAAATATTAAACATTTATACTACAATCCTCTGCTTTCCGTTGAAGCTTGTTTATAACTGGGTAGCTATTGCATGAGATTAAAGCCTTAAATTCTTGTTCATTTGAGAAACTCATAAGGAGATGATTTACGATCTTACCATGTGCTTGTGATTTAGCTTCCCTTAGTGGTAGAGAATATCTTCTCCTGCAAGAGTGATAGTTGTAAGATAGTTGTTGTCTTGTATGCATATGCTTTTGACATTGTTGCTTGGTTTTTGAAGCCATCTGGTCTTTTTCCTGTCTTTAGGGCTACGATCACAGTTACTACTTTATCGCAACGTTCATTAATGACCATATCAGGCATCATGCCAAATACCTCAATGCTTGACTGAGTCTCACCATGGGAACATCTGACAGTGAAAAATCTTGAAGTGGATCAGTGGAAATAAACAGCAAAGGCTCTGCCTATGATTACTGTTTCTACAAACTGCAATGAAGTCCTGATTTAATGATTCAAAATAAATATTTTTAACATGCCTGTCTAATTTTGAATGAATTAGATCATCACTCTTTCAGATAACACAAAGCAATAAAGGCTGCAACTGCAATACGTATGTATAGATGTACACTCTTTCTTTCATGTTTATGTCCCCAGGCATATCTCATGGTTGCATCTTACCACAGTATATGTATTTTTGAATGGAAATGACAAAGAGGAAACACGTCAAAACCAATCAGTTGTTTGTTTGTTTGTTTTTACAGTAAAAGGCCATTACTTTCATTTAGTTGTGGAGAGTTGGCAAGGAACACAATTAAGTACCTTCTGCATATTTGCAGTAGTGCTGGAGTTCTTTTTCTGGATTCTGCTTTTTGTAGCTTGCCATAGCAGATAACATTTGAGTCCTGATTTTATTGCAGCTTCATGGAAGGGTTTGTTTTGCCAGAGACATAATGGGCAAAACGATAAGAAAATGGTATTCACAGCATCACATTTTTGCTTTAGAGTCAAAGGAAGTGTTGCTTAGGATTTTCACAAACAACTTGGGCTAGAGTAACTTTGAATACAATTGGGTATCAGTCAAGAACTTTGTAATGTCAAATTTAATCTTAGAATCATTGAAAGTCTACATAATATATGCATCTGCAAACAATATATTTGTAAGCCATGCAAAGCTAAGATTTGTGCAAATGTTATATTCCAAAAGCCTCAGTATACACTCTTGTATACTGACCAAAGTATTACCTATTGCCATTTACATTGCATTCTAAATGCACTGTTTCTTACATTTGTTAGTTGACTGAGTTTATTTAAATTTCTACAAGTAGCACAAGAAACTAACTAGCAGCACAAATCATTAGTAAAATGGCTGTGATGATCTTGCCTCATACATACAAGATACCATGATTCTAGATGCCCATCATTTAGTTTGTCCTAAAGCAGGAAAATAACATTACCAAGCAATGTATCAGTTCGTAGTGTTTTGTTTTATTACAAGGTAGAATATACAGCAATAAAATGTAGCATTATACCTGTCAGATAAGCACACATATTCCTTTAATCATATATACAATCTGTCTAATGACATTGTAGGTTATGCTAACAAAAAGGATCCCCAAATCCTGAATACTAATTTACATTAAAAGACTTAAAATAATGTTACTCTCTCTTTTTTTTTAGTTAAAAGCTGGACACAGTGCTAGGATTTTCACAATGTCGCTTACAGATGGGCATAGTATTCAAGAGAAGACTGTCCAGAGTCACTCTAGGAGGGAGATGGGTAGTTTCTAACTATGATATATAAATAACTGAACTTTGAATGTCACAATAATACTTAGACACACCCCCTCACCAGAGAGCTACATTGGAAAATAAATCACTTCCATACCCAAAGCACTGCTTGCTTGCTTTATTCAACTGGTTATTCACTTCTTCTGAATCTCAATTGACTAAACATTACCACCGATCAGGTAGGCACAGCTGACCTGACAAAGGCTGTATAGCAGTCTGGTGAGCATGCTGAAAATTGATACGGAAGCCTTAGTCCGTAAGCATTCTTATAAATGAGGATAAAACGGAAACCTTTTCCGTACAAGGGTCCCATGCAGCAGTCACAGCCTCTAAAGCTGAAAGAAGAAAGTAGGTCAGTGTCACATACTAGGGAGAGCAAATTAAAGATACTTTAAACTCACTACTGAAAGTCTATGGCAGATGTGCGATTTGAACTAAAAGTGTGCTGGCATTGCTATTTGTGTATCAGTTTCCAAGGGCAGCTAAGTGCAGAGTATATCGGAGTAAACAACTCTAGAAAACTTCCTGATTAGGCTGTAGAGCATCTCCAAACTTTCTTAACCAAGTACAGCTATTTGCTTTTGTAAGGTTTATAATATTGCAAAGCTTTACCCTCTTTAACATGGCATAATATTACCATGCTTTACCCTCTACACTCTTTAACAGCAGGTGTAGCTTTCTTTGCATGATGTTTCCACAAAGCAGGAAGTTTTAGCAAATATGTATTAAATTCCTATCTGCCATTTAGAAATGAAAAGTCACTAGGAATCAAACCAGGAGGAAAATGGTACGGCATCTGTCATTTATAGTTAATACTGAACCAGAAAACCTGTCTGGAGTCAAGTACTGCATAAATATACTAAGAAAGTACGAATTCACAGATGAGAATTTTAGGTGCCAAATGCCCTGCAAAATAGGGTTTGGCTTATCCATGGATGGATTTATCTTTGTGAATATTCAGTAATTTTTTTTAGTACCCATATACAGTATCCTGTATATTTTTCTATATACAGTAAGCCCATCTGCGGATAAGCTAACCTAGAAGTTTTATTCAAAATACCATGAAAACTGCAGATCAGCTTGTCCATGGGCAGCACATTTTTGGTTAAAAAAAAAACCCATGAGGGTCAGCTTATCTGTGGATGGGTTTATATAGGGCTAATACACAAATACATATAGTAAATATAGGGATGCTCAAAATGATTTTCTAAGTGTAACTAATACAAATATGTAGCAGAAAGAGAATAAATCTACCAAGGACTGTTAAAATATCCCTATATGCCTCATATTGGGTTTAAAAGAAGAAATTGGCCTATAATTGCTCATGTCTTATGCCCAAAGAACTAATGAGGATATACAGTTTGCAATGTTAGCATTGCATGCTGAAGAGGAAGGCAGAAGGCTTCCATTTTGTCTCTTATGAAATGAACCAGATATGAAACATCTTGGTAATCAAATATGAATGCCTACAATCATCTGGTCCACAGACTACTTTATTAATCCATACTAAGATTGTCTTAAGGTCTAATATGTACTATGAAACATATTGGATACTGTATCTTTAAAATATGCAAAGATAAAATCTGAAACAAGTGAAAGTTATAATGACCTGAGATCAATATTCAAGTAATGCCTTCTGATGATAAAACCTTGCGTTTTAATTTATGCATTTAATTTTAATTTCAGTTACTGTGTCAGACTAGAACTGGGGAATCTCAGAATCATTTCTTTCGTTCATTGAAAATCCTGTATTTTCTGGTTTTATTTGGGTATAAGTCTAATTTGATTCAATAAGTTTAACTTCTGACAGGTTGATATAACAAGCTAAGCAACAATAGAATTTGATTGGTTTGGGGTTAGCACTTTGCATAAATCCAGCCATTTTTGTTTACGAATCTAGCCAATTCTGGTTTACTCAATAAACCATGACTAAACACAGACTAAATATGACGTGGAATATTCACAGGAATGCAGTCTGAGTAGCTTTGGGGTGGCAAGATAGGATATAAATAAAAATTATTATGATTGATGCTGTTAGCTAGCTCAAGGTGGCTATGAAGAGAAAATGAGTGGTAGAGGAAACCATGTGTATAATGCTGAACTCCTTAGAGCAGGGGTGGGCAATTATGGCTCCTTCATGACTCGTGGACTTCAACTCCCAGAATTCCTGAGCCAGCCATGCTGAAGTCCACAAGTCATGAAGGAGCCGTAATTGCCCACCCCTGCCTTAGAGCAAAAGTGGAAATAAAAATGATATGAAAACAAGCCTGCATTTCAAACTTACATAGCCATTAAGTCACTCTTATTTATGATTTTTGTTTTCATTAGGCCAATTTAAGACATTATTTACCCATTTACCAAATCCTTCCATTACCTTAGGCATATTCAATAAACCATGACTTAAATAGGTGCCTGTCTATAGTCCATTACTTTAGGTATTAAAGTGTATTGAGTCATATCAATGTCAATGAGGCTCCACTCTGTTAACACTTTTTAAAACCTAGTCCTGCTCATTTTGGTACAGACTGGCAGCTGCCTCTGAGGAGATTTTTTTTTTTTGGCCCTGTGATTATTGGTGAGCTTTTTCGTTGTCTCTTTGCACTCAACAGAGCCCTTGCAGTGATGGCCCTTCACTTACTTGCTTATGGTATCATGAATCTCCTCAGGTAAATGATGATATACTTTCCACAGCTGGTGCTTAACAAAGCGCAGGGCAGCCATGTCCTTAAGGCATTGAGGTTGCATCAGGAAAGTCTCAGTCCAGAAACAAGCATGCAAGAAGTTGTTTTCCACCAGCAGATGGCTTAACTGAAGTTTCAGAATCCCACAAGGCAAGGAGTAAAGCAGATTTCCTTCCAAGTTCAGGTAGACAAGTCTTCTGAGAATTTAAAAAAACAACACTGCACAGTTTATGCATTCATCAGGTTTATTTGGAGCATAGTTCTCTTGGATGCCCAGGTATGGGAGAATAAAATTATCTTGGCATGGACATTTTGCAGGCAACTGAGAGCTGGCAGACAGCCCTTCCTTGTAGCCCACACCAAGGAGCAAATGTTGCCACTTCCACTACTAAAGGGCTTCCCTGCATACAAAGACAAAAAGTTAAGACTCTGTTTGATTTTTCTCTCCCCACTGTCAAACAGTGCACAGGAGAAAGTAATCTCTGCTTTCTACCACATTAAATCTATGCATTTCTCTGTCACCAGATACAATTGACAAGTGCTGGGAAAAGCTACTCACAACACTCATTAGGAACCATGACAGATCGATAGCTTCTTCCCCACACAGTGAAATGAAGGAAGATTGATTAATTGGTTATGTGCCATCAAGTCATTGTTAAATCTTAGATAGCATATGTATTTTCTCCACGGTGATCTATTCCTAACCTGATCTTTCAGGTCTTCCCATCAAATGAAAATGGAGAAGATGGAAGTGAAAAGGGGAGACACAAATCAAGAGTATGTGTCAATCTAGAGATGTGTGAGTCCTGTTCTATTGTTTGCCAACTCTTTTTTGCATCTTTAATTCAATGTTTTTCACACTTGGCAACTTTAAGACATATAAATTTCAATTCTCAGAATTCCTCAGTCAACGTGCTGGCTGGGGAATTCTGGGAGTTGAAATTCAGACGTTTTCAAGTTGTCAAGTGTGAAATACACTACTTTAATTCTTAAGTGAATTATGAGGAAGTTTAACAGAGCTTCTGTTAAAAATAGAGCATTCTGGCAGATTTAAAAAAGCCTCAGCATCACTCAGCCAGAATGTTCTACTTTAGCAGCAGTCCTCCTCTTGTCAAAACAGGAAAACCAGTACAGTACCTACCTGAGATTTTGTATTTCATTAGGGATATATTCAAGTTCATTATACGAAACATCAAGACTCTGAAGATTTGGCAGGATAAATAGCCTATAAAAACAGAAAGCCTTCCTGTTACTGGTAATCATTGAAAAGCAGATTGTTAGAGGAAAAATCTTGTCAATCCCGTAGCCCCTTAAAACAGAGTTTGGTCATTCCAATGTTGAGCTTTCCTCAGTGAACTATACCTATTGTGTGAAAAGGTAAATTTATTGGAGCATGGGTTTTTTTCCTTTTCATTGTATAGTTAGCTGCCCAGAATCACTAAGAAGTCAGATGGCCTCTATGTTAAATAAACAAACATTTGTGGGCCACATCATGGGCGGCTTATGTAATCACCCAGGTCTTTTTTTGAAACTCTCATAAGGTTCCTAATTGTTAATAAAGCAGAAATGTTGTACTGTAGCTATCCTGCTCACCCAGCCTGTTGCTTTCTTCTGGAATTCCTTCCTGTTCTGGCGAAAGAATATTTGCAGTAAGTTAAAGATGGGGTATAAGATCCATCTTACTAACTGAGCATACTTTCCCTAAAGCCAAGAACTGAAAATCTTATCTTTCTATAGATTTTTAAAATGGCTGTTTTTAAAAATGTAAATTCGCACCCTTCGTATTAATGTATTGAAAACTAAGGAAACAACTTCTATCAGGGCTTCAATTTTTAATGGAACTGAGACTCCATGATTCAGGCATTTCTCCATTTGTACAAATGTAATTTGCTTTTTTCTGCCAGATCCCAATTCTGCCAGCTTCATCTCATCTGTATCCCCATGAGATAGACAGGCTTAAGTTGAAGCTGTGATGATAAGCCCTAGTCAAAGCAGCTAGGGTGTTTTTTTTTAAGTGACTGTTGATACAATAACTTATGAAAAATATGTGCCTCCTTGCCTCCCAAGCTTTTTTTCCATACGTCTCTAATTATTAATTAAAATTATTACACACTCAGTTGGGAGAGTAGTCAGCAAGTTGAAGGACATTGTCAAGTATTTAAGATTCCTCATATCAGAGATCTCCCCTGGGATGGATTTGATGGGGTTATTTCGGAGTTTTAGCACTTCTAAATTTTGAAGATGAAACACCTATAAAAGACAAATTGCGTGTAAAGGGTTAGAAATTGCCATAAAGGAGTAGTCTTTTTAAAAAATGTCGGTATGTTTGGTTTCTTCATTGATGGGAATTCTTGTTTCTTGTTACCTTACAGCACTTGAATTTAAAACTATGATTACAGTACCTTTCTCTTCCTCCTGTTGTTTCCATAGATAGAGGTTTATTTCAAAAAAACATCATTGTAAAGCAATGGTTAGGCTGGGGCAGTGGTGGGCTGCAACCAGCTTAACAACCTGTTCTTTGAGCATGCACTTTGCTCATGCGCCTTCCACACTTGCACGCTGCTTCAAAAACACATCAATTTGAAGCTTAACAGTTTACCTACTCAGGCAGCCCTGGTAAGCAGAGCAGCAGAGGCGTGGAAATCAGCTGTGCCACAAAAATTCAGCTTTCAGCTGAGCCAGAAAGAAAGGGATACAGGACAGGATAGGGTGGGAGTGAGTGGGTGGATGGGGCCAACTGAAGGTCAGAACTACCGATTTGATAGAACTGGTTCAACCAGGCAGCAGCCCACCACTGGGTAGGGGAACACTTCTTCAACTGAGTCAGGTTTTCTCTCTCCTTGATGTTGTCATTAACTACAGGGACAGCTAGGTGGCTGTGTTAAAGGGGTATAGGGGGCCACATCAGGTTTGGGGAGTGCGCCCCCGTTGGTTGCGTACGGTGGTGCGCTCCGACCCCCAAATTACCTCCCGTTCCCCGAGTGGTGTGTGTTCTCGGTCCCGGG
>JAEANM010012746.1:0-14679 GCA_017656035.1 Myanophis thanlyinensis | reverse complement strand
TTAAAACTCCCCTTAATTAATACTAGGCCAGACCGGCCTGTTGGAACAAGTGAGTTTTTAGTGCGCGCCGGAAGGTCTGCAGGTCTGCAATGGTCCGGATCTCCAGGGGCAATTTGTTCCAAAGGGAGGGTGCCCCCACAGAGAAGGTTCGAACCCTCAGGGCTGCCAGATGACAACATCCAGGCAATGGAACCCCAAGGAGGCCCGCCCTGTTGGAATGCACTGGCCAGCGGGAGGCTGATGGTGGCAACAGGCGGTTCCGTAGATACCCGGGTCCCAAGCCATGGAGCACTTTAAAGATAAGAACCAACACCTTGAATCGCACCTGGAAGGCCACGGAGCCAGTGTAGCTCGCGCAGGAGAGGTGTAATATGGGAGCTCTGAGGAGCCCCCAGGATCAGCCGCGCGGCTGCACTCTGCACCAACTGCAGCCTCCGGATGCTCTTCAAGGGGAGACCCATGTAGAGAGCATTGGCATAGTCTAGGCGGGAGGTCACAAGGGCGGAAGTGACTGTGCGAAGAGCGCCCCGATCCAGAAAGGGCCGCAGCTGGAAGATCCTTTGGACCTGATAAAATGCCCCCTTGGAGACGGCTGCGATCTGGTCTTCTAACGACAGCCGTACATCCAGGAGGACACCCTGGATGCGAGCCCCCTCCGTGGGGGTCAAAATCTTTCCCCCCACAGCCAGTGATGGAACAAGCTGGCTGTATCTGGGCGCAGGAAACCACAGCTACTCGGTTTTGGTCGGGTTGAGCTGGAGCCTGTTTAGATCCATCCAACTCCACACCGCCTCCAGGCATCGGTTCATCACTTCAACAGCTTTGTTGGGATGGCCTGGGGTGGAAATGTACAGTTGAGTGTCATCAGCGTACTGATGGAAATCCACCCCAAAGCCATGGATGATCTCACCCAGCGGCTTTACATAAATGTTGAACAGTAGGGGTGAGAGCACCAACCCCTGAGGCACCCCACATATTAAGGGCCTCGAGGCCGACCTCTGCCCCCCTGCCAACACAAATTGTGAATGATCGGAGAGGAAGGAGGAGAACCACCATAATATGGTGCCTCCCACTCCCAACCCCCCCAATCGCTGCAACAAGATACTGTGGTCAACAGTATCAAAAGCCGCCGAGAGATCTAATAGGACCAGGACAGAGGAATAGCCCCTGTCCCGTGCCTTCCAGAGATCATCCACCAATGCGACCAAAGCCGTCTCTGTGCTGTACCTGGGCCTGAAACCCGATTGGAGAGGATCAAGATACATTGCTTCATCCAGGTGCTGAGGAAGCTGTCCTACCACCACACTCTCAACAACCTTTGCCGTAAAGCAAAGGTTAGAGACCGGCCGATAATTAGACAGCAGAGTTGGATCCAGGGACGGCTTCTTGAGGAGAGGTCTTACCACTGCCTCTTTCAAGGCGGCAGGCAAGAACCTGTAGAACCTTATTATGTAGATATTGTCACAAACATTACGGCATATTGCATTCTGCAAACTCAATTATAATTTCTTAGTGTGGGTGAGCACAGGGCACTCTCTTCATCTTGCCTGTCCAACTGTTGCTTCCATTTCAGTGTTATCTGATCCAGGCGATCTCCAAATCAGTGGACTTCGCCTCCCAGACTTCTCCTGCCCTATGAACATTGCTGAGAATTCTGGGAATTGAAGTCCACACATCTGGAAGTTGCCAAGGTGGCAAATCATGCCCCCCCCCAACAAAACCCCTCTTTAATAGAGCTTCTGGATTTGGGCTAGAAAAATATTATTTCATCTTGCCAATAACCTTCTGCCACTCCTTGATATCATCTTTACATCTCGCTGAAAACATGAGGCCCAGCAACATAACTGAAAACTGGGGGATTTGCCTCTAAAACCTCAACTCCTCCACCTTTGAAGTCTGGAGCAAAATGCCATTGCCTGGCAAGGCACCCGCCCACCCTGCTGGGAATCTGTGGCTTCTTTGGTCCAGAAAGCCATGGCACTTTGCACTCATGTCCCCGGGAACAAAAACAGGCCCAGACCAGCCCATCCTGATTTAATCTCCTTCCGACCTCTGTTCCTTTCCACTTGCTTTGTGTTTCACTAAAAATACCGCTGCAGAGGAAATCTCTGCTCCGGGGTGGAACCCTTCCTTCTCAGGAGGGGTTTCCTGCCAACACCCCAATTCAAAGACAATCAGGCGACCCAAGTTCCCAGGCTAGACTGGAGAAAATGGGAAGGGGCAGAGAAGGATGTTCTGAAGTAACACAGAGAGCATGGGGCGAGCGCAACCCACGGCCTGACTTTTGCAAACCGTGGTCTGTTGAGCCAGCTGTACCATTCTGGTTCACACAGCATCCTAGACTAGAACCACAGTTGCAATTCACATTAAACTCACATCAAAACAGCCATGGGTGGGACCTCCTAGACATCTAAACAGTTGGGCAAGGCATCATGCTGTGCAGGGCTTTAGAGGGGATAAGCAAGCACCCTGAACGAAGCCAAGAAGTCTACCGCTGCAATTCTACAAGAGTGGCTTTGCAAACTAGCTGACCACCTACATTCTGTCCTAACGAAGCTTCCAAATTACCTTCCAATGCAACCCTAAATAGAATGCATGGAGGCGGTCCTCCTGTACAGGGATCAAGGGATGGGTCTCTGTCACCAATGCCCCCTGAACTTGCTAAGGCAAGGCTGCAGCTAATATCTCAAGCAAAGCCATCACCCACCCCACCCCACCATGGATGGAATGGCATAATTAAGTAACATCATCATTTGTTGATGCTCTTCCAAACCGATGGAGTTCTCTCCTTAGAGGCAGATGTTCAATGTTCAGTGCAGCTACCCAATGATATGGGGAGAGAATCAAGTCCACCAAGAATCAGCTCCACACTGGAGCTACCACAGAGTGCTCAATCATGCTTCTCCCACAAATACTAAGTGGCTCCTCATCAAATAGGAGCAGAATCACTGTAAAACAGATCCTCCTACTCCAGTTTCTGCAGACTGTCCTGAAGACACCCAGTCAATAGTTTCTAAGAGGATCTAGGAGGAGCAGAAGGATGACGTCCTCCAACAAAGGACATCCATCAAGGCAACCAATGTCATTTCCATCCTGAGACCATGCCTGAATCCAATTTGGATGATCTGCTTCTTCCAAGGCCTTCTGCAGCTGTGACCTTTGCTAAAAACAGAAGGTTGGAGAAAGACAGGAATTCTCAAAGATGGCTGGATTGAGAGATGGGTCCTTGATGGAGGCAGAGATGAACCAGAGGCAGACGGGTTCTTGAGGGCCCCAGAAAAGCACTTCCCAATTCCAGCAGCATGCATCCTGCCTGGCCTTATGACTGAACCAAGAGGGGCAAGGATCTAGTGTGAGTATTTTCTATTATTTTCAAGTATGCTTGAAAAACCATGGGGAGTCAAGCCTGATTGATATTTGGAGAGAAGACCACCAGAGAATGCCCAGTCTGGGG
Organism: Myanophis thanlyinensis; assembly: GCA_017656035.1. NCBI lineage: Eukaryota > Metazoa > Chordata > Lepidosauria > Squamata > Homalopsidae > Myanophis > Myanophis thanlyinensis. Next base: position 11,225 of record JAEANM010012746.1, on the reverse strand, counting down.
GCTACCCTCTCCTCCCTCCATGGGTTCAATCCCTGGGCACAGAAAGAAAGGGGAAAAGACAAACCAAAGATGCTCATAAACATTGTCTAGAATGTGAAAACCACATTTCCACCCCCCAAAAAAGATAAACGCAAACATATGCAAACGTCTTGATTGCATAAACCAATCTTCCCCAGAAACCAATCTGTAATTCAACTGAAGAGGCAATCATTTGCAGTTTAACCCCCCAAGCTTATCTGGACTGGTGCAAACAGAACCTCCAGGACAGGAGAAAGGTTTGCAATTCTTAAAGGAGCCTGGCGAGAGCTTCAGTCACAAAGCCTCAGACTGGACCCAACAACAACTGGCAAAGTCTTTGGGGAAGGGAAAGCTCATTCTTCAAATATGGTTTTCATTTTTTAAAAGGGAAGTTTTTTGCAGCCTCCCGCAAACCAGGCGAGGGCGACACCCAAGTGTCCCTTTTGTATGCAAGCCATTGTGTTCCTCAGCTGACACAAGGCAAACGATGCGGCACTGTTTCTACTGGATTGAGAAGAGGATCGCAAGGTGCCAGGCGCTGAGAGGTTCCAGTGAGGCTCGGGTGATTCACCCAGTGTCCTGTCTCCATTCATGCATCAGCTTTAACTATTGTTCCTTCATTTCTGGGCATGTGATAAAGCTGGATTTCAAATCCTTTAGAGCCTCCAGTCTCTTGTGGGACCCAGATTATCAGAGTAATTCTGTCCTTTTATCACCTACACTTGCATTTTAGCAATCTGAGGCAGGCAGAAAACATTCAGACAACCCCCAGGTGGTAGCAGAGAGCTTATATCTTCTCCATCTGTTGGCATCTGCTGCTTGTCCATATTTTTGCAGCCCAGGCCTGATAACCAAAACACAGTGTCTGATTCAATTAATTTCAGAATCCCTTCTAATCCATTTCATGCAGAAAATTACTTAACTTGATGTATCTGTTTCTCTAAAATGCACAGGTACCTAACAGGTAAAAGTGCTTGGACAGCAACAGCAAGCATCTGCAGTGCATCAAAACCACTATTGCCTGAAAGTTGCATCTAAGAACATTTAGAAAAAGTATGTAGCCTGCGCAAAGTAAGGGCCATCAGCTGATACAACATCTGCTTAATGGAGGTTCTACCATCTGCCATAAATGTTGGACCGGCCTTTATTGAAGGCTTTGCCAGCATGACCGTCCTGGCTGAGTGCAGCTTAACCCTCTCGAGAACAGCAGGGTGGACAGTGTGCCAAAGCTTAAAATGTCAAAGAAAAACTGGAAAGCAGGCGGGCAGTTCCTACCAAGCTGTGAAGTGACAGCATGCCTTCCTTCAATCTGGTTAGTTGCCTTCTCCTCCCCATTGCTAGCAAACATAGAAGGATGTAACAAACCAACCTGCAAATGCGCTTTGCACCGCTTTATATAGGTGGCAGAAGTGAGCACTTTGCCACACAACTGCAGAGCCATCAACAGGGTTGACCGCAAGGTACACACAACTGTATCAAGAGCCTCACTTTGCAACAGCTGTTAGTTTAGAGATGCGTATTTCCTCCTCCACTCTTACAGCTACCCCAAGACATTCTTTTCTCCAGTTTGGGTGTAGTTCATGAGATCAAGATTTGAGCATCCCCCTCCCCCACATCCTCCAGAAAAAAGTGCAACCTCCTTCAAAATCCTACTGGGTCTCCCTGCCCCCACCCTGGGGCTGCGTTCCCAGGAGCTGCCATTTAAGTTTCCTAAAGCTGACCTGACACTGACCGTTCTCTTCTATTCCCCTTTGTTTTTCTAAGGGAAAAGCTAACCAAGAGCGGAAACGAATTTGCAAAGGAGTGGAGGGGACATGCTGACATTCTCAGGACCAGTTTTAATCAAGGTTCCTGGTTTGGGAATCACTGTACATAAAATGTCTTTACAAATCCACACTGCGTTCACAGGGAGACAGACAAGCTGTCTCAAACTTTTTCATAAAATATAGTCATTTTCTGGCATTAAAAAAAAAATGAAACCTTCAGGAAACTATCTGCCAGGTTCATCCAAATGCAAATGAAACTGACCAGTCATTTCAGCAATCAAGATCGAACAGTGCAGAATTAGCATTCCAAACATTTGTAGACTAATGCTATTAAATCAATAAATATTGTCACCACTTAACGTCAATATGCAGTCCTTGACTTATAACCAGTTGTTTAATGACAGTTCAAAGTTACAACGGCCTTGGTAAAAAAGTGATTTACAACTTGTTGTCAAAATTACAACTGTCACACTACCTTCATGCTCACATGATCAAATTTGGGAGCTTGGCAAACAGTTCGCCTTTATCGCAGCTGCAGCATCTTGTGGTCCCATGATTGGGATTTGTAACTTTTCCAGTCTGTTTCCACCCAGCAACATCAACTGGGGAAGCTGGATTCACTTAACAACCACAAGATTCATTTAATAACTATGTGATTTGCTTAATGACCACTGAAAAACTGGCCATAAAATCAGGTCTTGACTCATTTAACAACCATATTACTTAGGGGCCAAAATCCCAGTGCAATTATGGTCACAAATTGAGTAAATGGCTTTAGACAACGTCCAAAGCTGAGAGGTGCTGAATCTCATGAGTGCCTGGATGGGAGATCCTGCAAAACCCCAGGGCTCCAGGACAGACGTGGGGATTGGGAAACGCTCCCTGGCAAGGCCACTAGGAAAGCACTTCCATACTGCTTCCAAGGTCCATCGCCGACCTGCGGACCTTCCGGCGTGTATTAAAAACTCACCTCTTCCAGCAGGTCGGTCTGGCCTAACACCAAGCAGGGTTTTAAAATTTCGAAATTTTAGATTTTAAAATTTTAAAATTGTATAATTGCTTAATTTTAAATTTTTTAAATTTGATCATAGAATTTGGTTTTAATTTTATTGGCCAATGATTTAATTTATTTTAAATTGTATTTTAACTTCTGTATGTCTTATTTTTTATCTGGTTGTACACCGCCCCGAGTCCTTCGGGAGAGGGGCGGTATAGAAATCCAATAAATCTTAACCTTATACACAAGATGCCCCCAGGAGGATACCAGGCACCCAGCCAGAGTCCCGGGAGTCTTCTCTTGATACCAGTCTGGCTCTTTGGAGGAAGGGCAGGGGGAGAAGGCTCAGCTGCTTGGGTATCCAAGCAGAGCTGCGATCCCCCACTTGCCATAGCAGCCATGGGCAGGGCCGGTCGAGCGGCAGAATCAGCCACTCTGGCTCTGGCTGTCGTAACATGGGCACACATCAGCTTCCTCTGCGCGACCATTTCTCCTCCCTGCTGCCACTGGCATTCTCTTGCCCTCTGCCATCCCAAAGCCCCACGCAGAACGGCCTTCCTGCTGGGCTCCAGGCCTTCACCTGTTCTCCACAGCAATTGCCCCCATGGAACCCCTTCGCCCCTTCGGCATCCCCAGCCATCCGCCAGCTCTTGTTCTCTGCACAGGGGGCAGAAATTGAGGCAAGGGAGGGGAACGGTTTGAATTCACCCTGGCAGGCACAACAAACTGATTCTGCATCAGCTGAGGTCCTATTCAAAATGCCTGCTTTTTTAAACCCAGCAACAGAGTTTGCCTATCGTAAAAAATGCAGTCAGAGAAAACTCATTCCCAATTGTGAAATGGACCAAAAATGTTTTTTTTGGGGGGAGATAACATTAGTCAAAACTGCCAGCAACATTTGTTATATTTGACGAAACCAGCTCACATGTCATTGGTAATGGAAACTTTAAAAAAAAGATTTCTCAAATTCAACAAAACAAACTCAACTTGATACATTCACAGAATTGACCAACTCAGAAAACTCAACTTGACAGATTTGGAGAAATGAGAAACTGCCAGGAACGAAAGTGATATTTAGGCCTTTCCCCCATCCCGGGTTCCTCCCGTGTCAGATGGCCCAAGAAGGAAAGGCCAGCTCAACAACAGGCAGGTTCGATACTCGGAAAGGGGTTGCAGCCCAAATACTGATCCGGGGGAGAGACAAGGTGGCTTGCAAGGAACGATATAAAGAAGCTTGGACAACCCCGAGGCTAGATCAAGGCCAAGGGGGCCCCCGGCCCAGCCTTTGGGGGTCCCTCCGCCAGTTGCACCTGATAGCATCCAAGATGGAGGACAGGCCTCCTCTGAGGGGCTCCCAGGGCCCCGGGGCCTCGCCTCCACTCCCGCTAAGCTCTGCAGACAGTAACAGAGGAAACCTTGACCGCTGCACTTCTCCTCCCTCTCCGAGAACAGCCAGACAGCCTTACCTTCTTCCCACTCTCCGAACCGAAACCGTGCTTGTGCCTTTTCAGGCTCCTGCTGCTCAGCTCGGCCGCAGCCTTCCAGGAGCCTCTGTTGCTGGAATGGGGCCCTTTGCCCAGTGGCGCTTCAGGGGTTGCCACCATGACCGGCCGCCCCGCTTCCTCGGAGCAGGTCAGGCGGAGACTCCGGAAATGCTCATCGGTCTCTTTGTCCACCACCAGCAACTGGGTCTCGGCCTCAATCGCTTTGATGCGCTGCACAACCTGGTCCAGGGCGAGGGGAGAAGACGGAAGCATGAGCAAGACCCTCAAAAAGCACGGAAGTTTGCTAAATAGGAAACAAAATCTCCTGAACCGCATTTATAGCAATCCCTTTTGGCTGATATTCAGAAGGCAGGAGAGCAACTTGGTGGTTTGTTCCTTTGGCTGGGAAAGTGCTCGAAGGGATCTTCTCAATGGAGGCCACTCTGAGCCCCTGAAGAGGCAGGGAGAGGCTGAATCAATTGCACTTCTTGGATTCACACGCTGCTCTAAATCTGCGGTGCTTAACTACCCCTTGAGCGGGGCCAGGAAGATCTTCCCTCCAGGGTGCAAAGAGTCTTTCCTGGGGTTCAGGCCTTAATACACCATCCCACAGAAGGACTTTGTTTTCCTTCTCATCCAAGAAGCTTCTCCAGTTCGGTTCCCAGAAAAAAACATCTGGCCCTATAGGCATGGGGCAACCCCCTCCCTTGTGCCCCGTGGCCCCAGACGCTGCAGGGACAACGTTCAGAAACAGCTTCCCCCCACCGCCTCCCTGTCCATGGCCTGGCTTGGCATCCTAAAGCTGCTTCACCCAACTCAGCATCTGGGGAGGATGGGGAGGAGACCCACCGTCTGGAACCGCTGAACCAACCTCCCAACCTTCCCATTTCTGCCTTGAAGACGAAGTCCTGGCCCCGGCCCCACGGATGAGGAATGTACCCTCGGATGGGCTTCTCTGCCTGAATAAGCCAGAGGCCGGTGGGAAGCAGCCCCCTCAATGCACCCCTGAGACCATCTGTGGCCTTTAGCACACCTAGGACTGGTTCAAACCTTTGCAACACATCCCCACAACAAACTGTGAGGGGAGTCTGCAGAGTCATCCCCCCCACCCTCAGTATATTGCAAGCAAGCGCCACCTGACAGGAGAGGAGAGGCCCACCCCACCCCTCCCCTCCCCTCTGCCTCTTAGAGACTCTTAGGCAGAGATGAGTTTGTTTTTTAAGCAGCGGTTAGGTAAGCTGTTCAGCATTGCAAGCAACAAGTTGAGCATAAAAGGTTTTAGTAAAGGTGGAGAGCAGCCGGTCGCAGGCAGCATCTGCCTCTGAATCCAGAATGTGTTTCTGGCCTCATTGTGGCCGGAACCAACTGAGCTTTCTCACAGCTGTTGCACCTACAGACAGCAATGACTTACAGCAGCTTTGGCTCCTCACTAATATTACCTGCAGGAAGCCCCTGAGTCTGACGGGAGAGAAGGAGCAATTGCCAGGAAGGTCTTTGCACAGCTTCACCTGGTGCTTCTAGATCAGGCTGCCAACCCTTTCTCCAGCCAGCCAGCCACTCATGCTGTGGTGATCTCACAACTGACAATATGCTCTACGAGGAGCTGCCCTTGAAGACCACTCAGGAGTTTCAACTGGCCCAGAAGGCATGGATGGGCATGCTCTGACATGCCCATATAACGCTGCTCTTTTGCCAGCAGCACCAGTTGCCGCCCCCCCCCCCCCCACGACTTCTGCCCAGCTGACTCGGGAACCCTGCAATGTTAATGTGCTCTAGGTTCCCTCAATCCTACCTATGGAGACTCCTCCTTTCTCCTTTGGAGCAGTGCCTGCCCCCTGGGATGGGCAGACCTGAACAATCCCCTTCCTGTGGCTGTTTGGAAGCAGCCTGGGGCCTGAAGACCTGTTTCTTCACCTGGGTCTTTGGAGAGGCTTCTAATCCCAAAAATGGTGGCTTCCTTTTCTCCCTCCACCCCAAACCCCCCACCCCCAGTTTGTTATCCTGCCCTCTCTGTCCTCCTTTTTGTTTCCTGTCATTTTTCTTGCCTTCCAACTTTTGATGAAGTTCCATGAGTGGAACAAGGCGTTTCTTCCCCCTCTTTTAATGTCAAGGTGAAGGCCGTGCCCTTCGATGCATGATGCCCTTCCTTCAATCCCACCCCCGGCACAAGGGGGCTTTTTTAGTGGCAACACTAAATCCTGCTGCCCTTTGGAAAAAAGATCCCACCCAACTTCTCAACTTTGATGGAGAAATTCCAAAGTTGAAGAAGCTGGCTGGGAAGAACTGAACAAGCTTCTTGGTGACTTTCCAGCAGGACATCCACAAATGTAGCCTCTGCTTCAAGATGCCCATTTGGAAAGCACCCCAATCTTCCATAAGGGCCTCCGAATTGCTACCAGTAGGTGCTGCACTGAGTCAGGAATTGTGGATTAGAATCTGCGCATTTTGAAATCAGGATCTGAAGAAATGATTCAGGAGCAGATCCTCCAACCACAGTTGGTCGCGCTTCACTTCTTAATAAGCATGCCTGGAATTGCCCTGAAGACAAGGAAAGAGCCTTGTGGTTCGGAGTCCAAAATGTCAACTGTAAATACAGACACAAAGACACATGCCCAGACAGAAACATGCAAAACATTTAAGCGGAAAGCTGAATGATTAGTGCTATGAGGAACTATTCATTTAGCAGCATTAAAAGGAGGAGAGTGTGGCTCTGTGATTCCACCATTCAAGGAGCGATGCTAGCCCAAAAAGCCACTTCTTCTGTTGTTCCCAGCCAGAACAGAGGTTGGTGGGAATTCTGGAACTTGTAGTCCTAATGCATCTCTGAGCCAATGTGACACATGTTGGATACAAGAACATCCAGCCACCATAAAATCAGCCTATAGCTCAATTGGCATGTTGTGCCACACCAAGGTTTACTCAGCCATATCTGCCTGGGTTCACCTGGCATATTAAGCAGGAAATCAGGGTGTCAAATTATAGTTGCCAGACTTTACAATGCAGTTACACAAAATAGAGGCACCTCTTACCTTTCTAATACAGAGATAGAACAACTCAGAAATTAACACATTCAGGAAAAACCAAACTGTATGAAGACTTAGAGAGTTGTGTGAACCAGACTGGGATTCAGAAAAAAGTTGAACCTGCCAGGTTCAACTAATGGCCACAAATAAATTGAGGGATTTTCCAGTTTAATCCCATGATCATTCATGAGTTCTGAACCTCTCAGTTCCACCCTGTTTGTTTCTCAGCCTTTACAATTTTGAGCTTATGGACTGCAACTCCCAGAATTCCCCAGCCAGCATGCTTGTTCAAGTTTAACAAATCTTAAAGTTGCCGGGGTTGAAAAGCACTGGGCTGCACCATGAAGGGGAGTTGGGAAGGCCACTTTGGAGAAAAGTCAACAAATGGATCCCATTCAAGGACACAAACTTGCAAAAGCAGCATTAGCAGCCAATAGCAATGATGCCACGAGGATTATCATGCAAATGCAACCATTCAATCCTTGAATCCCCCCCCCTGCATCTGATGCAAGAATGTAAGTAACAACAGCGTTTGAATAATGACATCACCACATAGAATGGAAGAAAGAGACCTTGGAGGTCTTGAGTCCTACCCCCTGCTCAAGGCAGGAGCCTTATACCATCCCAGTCAAATGATTTATCTCTCCACCACCACCACCCTCACACAACTAGTCTTGGAATGAACCTCTTAATTCTCCCCAGTGTGAGAATTCTGCTGCAGGATCCATTGGCTGTGTTTTCATAGTCCCAAACCCAGATAACAACGCTGAATGTAATCCAGTTCCCACAATTCCCTGACTGACAAGCTCCCCAAAGTCATTTTAGCTTCATCCAGGCTGCCTTCCAAGTGAGAACAGAACGAGTTCCAAATATTGTGGTGTTCCCTTCTGTACATCAGTCCTCAGCAGTAGCCCATAAAACCATGCTTTAGCCACCTGCTTATACATTTACAGCTGGGAAAAAGAAAGTCACCCAGATGTGGCTGTGGTTCACCCCAAGGTAGACCGGCCATCCGCCTCTGTGGCTGTTAGCAGAAGGCAGCCCTTTCTGTTCCAAGCACTCGGTGCTTTCCGCCACCAGGGGTCAATGGCGGGCACCCTGGGGCACCCCTTTCTGTGGGACCAGCAGGAAGCCTGTTTGGCCAGTGGGTATGACCGCAGGGTCTGGCACTGCCCTCTCAGGTGCACTCAAGGAGCGAGACGGGAGCGTGAAGCAATCCACCCCACTTGACCTGCCCTCGCCCAAAGAAAAGGCCTGGGAAGGTTCCAGTGCTCCAGTCTCTCCAACATCGGCCACTGAGCAAGCAAGCTTCAGTTACGCAGCAAGAGGCGCTGCCAAAAGGCAGGCAGGAAGCTTGCAGAGCCAAGGAAAGCAAAGTGGTGTCAGTGAGAGGAGAGGGACAAGCAAGCTACAGCCTGCCCCATCCAGAGAGACCCGGGCTCTCCTGGGGCTCTGAATCCTCTCTGAAACGCAGCTATTCTCCCCTTGCTGGAAATTGCTGGGCTATGGACTTAGGCAAAGCTGGGCAAGCGGCTCTCTGAAGCCTCCAGGCCAAAAAGCAGACTGTCCATCAAAGGCACAAATCCTCCAGTAGAGAGGAGGCCGGCAGCCTTCCACCTGCCCATTTCTCCCTGGGGCGCCTGTTCCTGAGAACTTCATTAACATCACCCCTGTCATTATAAAAGGGGCGCTGGGTTCCCTGTGATTCTGCCCCAAAGGAGGAGGGGAAGGGGCCAGGCCCACCAGCCAGAGGCTCCCTCTCAGCCCAGCCTGCCTTGCAAGGCTGGTGCTGGCAGGGAAAAAGGGTTGGGGTTATGCTAGAAAGGTCACCCTGGACAGCAGGAGGAAAGGCCGGACTGGACTAAATCACAATCAAGGTTTAGGTTGTTCCCCAATGAGGATTTCTGGCCCAGGATTTCTCCTCATTCAGGACACTTCATGGATGGCATGGATGGCTCCCTCCGGTCTTGTAATTTCTCTCCTGACTAAAACATCTCAATTATCACCAAAGAGATGCTGTGGGATGCCTTATTTGGGGATAGTATTATTATTATTATGGGATAGCTTATTTCTCCTCGGCTTTTGAGGTCAAATGGCAGGAACCCCAGCCCCCGAGTCCCCCTTCTTTTCTCGATGAACACAACAGAGCCGGCCTTTTGCTGGGGCCAACGCTTCTGCTCACAGAGCCCTAAACCCTTTGGGTTTCAAGCTTTGGGCTGAGCCGTGAGCCCCCTCCCCAGCAGATGCAGAAGATGAGACCCTGCTCCCCCCCACCCAACACTGTCACAAGGGAAGACACACAAGCTTGGCGGATCCAACATCAAGCAAAGGAGATTTTGCCCTCTCTAGACACCAAAATGAGTAAAGTCAAGGAGTCCAGAGCAAGCTGGCAAGAGGGCAGGGTGGCAAGGAAGCCTCCATGGAGGTCTCTCCTCGTTTTAATCTTCTACCAACCCTGTCAGTGTCCAGGCAGTTTAGACAACAGAGAGTAACTGGCCAAACTCTCCAGTGAGCTCCAGGCTGAGTAGGGTCTCTCTCCACATTCTGGGATCAGCCCTCTTTACTCTGGGCCCAACCCCCAGAACCCCCCCAGCCAGCATGCCCACCCCCTCTCCATTTCCTCAGGCCTTTGGTGGGCTCACTTAAGTGCCTCCTGCAAGCAGAAGGCTTGTTCTGTTTACCCAGCAGGGAAAGGGAGGGAGGGAGGGAGGGAGGACTCAGTTGACATAGTAAACTTCCAGGGCTTTCCTCCTGCAAGTCCTCCCAAGCAGCTGGAAGGGAAGGGTCCCTCAGCAGCTCACCTCTTCAGGCTTGAAAAGCTGCTTCACCCCCCAAAGCCCCCACCCCCTGCACCAAAGGGGGGGACCGTCCAGCAGGCTGACAGGTTGTTTCTTCCTTCCCTGCGCATGGGTAGTTTCAATGTAAACCCCTTCCCCTTAAACCACAGCTGTACAGGCACCCATCTCCATCAGCGCAACGGCCACCAGCACCCTGGCACCTCTGGGGATGTCGGGACCCATTTTCCAGAATTCCCAGCCAGTCTGGCTCCCGATGAGAATCCTGGGAAGGTGCGGACCACTCCAAAACCACCTGCCCCCTGAGGCTTAACCTGGCAGGCCCCTCCAGGCCCTCCCAGAAGCAGACCCTCGCTCCGCCCTGATCCAAAGGTGGAAACAGCCCAGATGTGCAAACGGGAGGTGGCCTTTATGGACGGGGGTCTCTCTGCGGCTCCTGAGCGCCCCCACCCCACCCACCCCAGGCAGGTCCCTCGGCTTGCCTGCCTTGGTAACCCAGGGACGAGCCCGGCAAGAGCCTTATCTGGCGGGCCAGCCAGTCGGGCTGGGCATCCCGGCCTCTTCTCTTGGCTCCGGCTGCCCAGAGCTCCTTCCGTCGGGGGCTAAACTCTCCCTCAGAGCGGCTGATTCGGGGCCAGCGGCGGGTCCGGGGGGGAGGGGCATTCCCGAGCGATTCAGGGCTGAGGGCTCACCCACCCCACCCCCCGCCGTCCCGGCTCTTCCAGGTAGACTGCGCCGCCCGGGGAGGCTCCTCTGCCGCCGGGCGTCCGGCGGACCCACCTGGAGGTGCGTCTCTTTCTCCACGTTGACGCCGTTGACTTCGAGCAGGCGGTCCCCCGCGCGCAGCCCCGCCGCCTCGGCCGGTGAGCCGGGCTCGACCTTGCGGATGAACTGGCCGCTCCTGCCTTTCTCGCCGTGCAGGTGGAAGCCGTAGCCCTGCTCGCCGCGCAGCATCTGGCAGAGGCGCGGCTGGCGGCGGGGCGCGCCCTGCTCCTGGGCCATGGCCGGCCGCCGCTCCTGCCGCCGCTCCGCTTCCGACGGGCCGGCCAGGCGAGCAGCAGCAGCAGCAGCCAGGCAGGCAGCGGGGCGGCGCTCGGCGCGGGGGCGTCTCCGGGCCGTCCCGGCCTCCCCCGCCCCGCGCT